>BQNB010000803.1:74686-104686 GCA_026074375.1 Tanacetum coccineum
TTTATTTTGTAAACTCTTGACCAAACCTTGGCTAAAGGTATTTGGTTGATTGTTTGCTTATATATTATATATATAGATTTGAACGAATCAATGGTATATCAGGCTAGCATATAATCTGGAAAAACACTTGTATTCGTAATTTATAGCATGTATCCCCCTTATGGGTTTATGAAAGCATTAAAAGATATTAAAAAGTGAGGCTATAAACTCACTAAGTCTTTGAAAAGTAATCACATTGTTATAAGATAAACAAGTATGTAAAAGAGTTTGTAACAAGCATGTATCCCCCTCGCGGGTTTATAAAACATGTAAATAAGTAAAGGCGAGGTTATGAATCTCACTAAGTCTTTGAAAAGTAATCACATTGTTATAAGATAAACGAGTATGCAAAAGAGTTTGTAACAAGCATGTATCCCCCTCGCGGGTTTATAAAACATGTAAATAAGTAAAGGCGAGGTTATGAATCTCACTAAGTGTTTGAAAAGTAATAAAATTGTTATAAGATAAATGAGTATGTAAAAGAGTTTGTAACAAGCATGTATCCCCCTCGCGGGTTTATAAAACATTAAAGAGATTGAAAAGTGAGGCTATGAAATCTTACCTTAACAATATAGGGAAATCTGAGTGATAGCAAAGGTATATGGAATAAAAGTAACGGATTCATCACAGGCAACCTGAGGTAATATGTTAAGTCTTAGTTTGAATATCATCTTTGATTGAATTATTATAGAGTATTGTATTACCGTTCGGGCCATCATAATTCAGAAGTCATTCAGTAAACATTTGAGGAGCTAGGACACTTTAAATAGTAAACCCAACAACTCAGTCAGAACGTAATACCAAGATGAAACCCCTTAATATGAAGCTCCCTAGTATTGTGGTACGATATAGATTTGGGACAGGATTTTTAGAAGCACATCGATGATGAATGATATAATGGTTATAACATAGTCGGTTTTAAGCGTTTTATTCAATATCTGGAAACGATAAGCACGTCAAGCGTTAATTAAAGTTATGTCTTGTAATGTTTTGAATATAGTTTTATACTTTTTCAAAATGTTACATTTTAGACCCTTGAGAATGAAGAATGGCAAAATATACCCTTGGAGTTTGCACTTTTATGAGTTTGGTCCTTCAAGTTTCAATGATATACAAAGTAAACCTTGCACTTTGTAAAGTGACATAATAGACCCATGTAGTCATAACTTTGATAAAATGACATTTTTAGTCCTTTTAGTTATAAGTTTTTGAAAGTTATGATATATACCCTTTTGCATAAAAAATGTATCGTTTTTAGTTCAAAATCCATAATAATGATATCTTTTAAATATGAAAAGTAATTTACAGGTTATAGCTTGTTAATATAAGCTAAACTATGAAGATTTAACGCAACGCAAGTTTAAAATAACGATTCGTTAAGCTTGGAAGCAAAACGGGTCAAATTAGGGTTTCGGGTGTACGGTTTTGGATCAAAATGGAAAATGAGCATGAATTGAGTTATAAAACTTTAACAAGAGTTTATGTATGATTATATGAACATCATAAGGGTGTAGGAGCAGGTATGAAGATCACAGAACCTGGGTTTGAGCTTATAGCTTGAAAATGGGTTGAAATCGGGACTTTTAGCTTCGTACGCCTAGAATAACGACTCCCGGGCTTCTTTTCTTGGTTTCTTTTGCTTCACTTCTGTTCTTGAGACTTCTTAGGACCTCTTAGGAACTTATTTGAGCAAAGGATTGCTGCTATTATGGGTTATAGAGGAGGAAGTGGGGGATGAGTTGAAATGAAGGCATAACACCCCTATTTATACCCATTTTGGAACTTGGTGGCCAAGTTTAAGCAATGAGGTGGCTATTCCCTGATGTGGATGAGTTGGAGAGTCTAGGAGATGAGTATGTAGAGCTATGGATGTGTTGGCAAGGTTTAAAAGAGGTGATGTGGTGTTGTTTTTAGCCGCGGGTATAAAGAAGTCACAAGGAGGTGATGCACTTGTTTTGTGGCCATAGAACTCAAAGAGAACCTTGTAAGCTGCTTAGGGTAGCATGTGGGTGAGTCATGAGGTGCTTGTTTGCAAAGGAAAGCTTAACATTTTGCAAGAAAAGAGGTCGCGGGTTCCATTAGGGACCGGATTGAGTTTTCTTGTCTATAATTCGTGTACATTTGTGATATAAGCATGGATTATTGATCACAAGGTTTGTATTAAGGGTTATTAACAAGATTTGATAGGTTGTTCGGGTTTAAAATGGGTAAAAATGAGTAAACGGGTTGAAAGTTCAAATTAGGGCATGTTTAGGGTTTCTTGGTTTTAATTTACGTATAAATGAAATGAAATGATGAAATGATGATAGTATATGATTAGTAATGTTATAAAATAAGTTATTACAACTTATTTGAGTGTTGGTTTAGGATTATGATGGATGAAAACTAAGAAACGGGTCATGGTTTAGTATTTTGCTCGGGTTAGGGTTTCTAGGTTTTGAATTAAGGTTTTGAGTATAAAAATTGTTTATGAAAGCTTATGAATAGAATAATTAGGGTTTACACATTGTATATTAAGTGTAGTAGCTTGTACAAAAGTGGTGGTGAAGAAACTAGAATGAAAATGGAGGTAAAACGACTATTTTGGAGATCATGCTTAATGACTTGTACATTGTACTTTTAAAGACTTATACTTTAACTTGGAGGGAGTTTATATTTCAAATGAGATGTTATATTACTTGTACATATGCTTTAGTAGCTTGTGCATTCACTTTAGATATTAACCTTTCATGAAATTAGGGTTTAGAGGCATACAATAACGGTATAAAGCCCGTCTTGATATAACTTTGCAAATGGTACATTATATGAGTAATGTACTTTGTAAAAATGATATTATGATATTGATTTGACATGTTATGATGTTTTCTAGACATATATAAAGATAGGATTGCCATAGGTAGGCTGCGTGAGCTCGTTTACTTTAGAAATGTAAACTATGAAACGTAATAGAATGGAATGAAACGAAAAATTTATTCTCGTGAAAAGTAGTACTTAATAAAGTAGTAGATATTACATTGATGAAATACTGGTAAATTACGGGTTGTTATACTGTGAGACTGACTTGTATAACTACAAAAGAGGTTTATCACAAGTTTAGGCTAGATTAGTATAATTTAAAGTAAATGAAACTAAATTCTATGAAAGAATTAGAGTTCTGGAGAGAGATGTAGAAATTGAAGATAATAAAATTGAATCTCTCAAAAATGAACTTGAGGAGTTGAAGAAGGAAAAAGAAAGCATAGATCATAAATTAGCAGGATTTGGTAATGCTTCAAAAGATTTAAATTATCTCTTAGAGAGTCAAAAATCTGCTAAAGATAAAACTGGTGTTGGATTCAATGAGTATACTGCTGTACCACCTCCTCCTGCACAAGTCTATTCACCTCCTAAGAATGATCCGTCTTGAACAGGTTTGCCTGAATTTGTTGATGACGCTGTTACTGATTATAGTAGGCCTACACCTAGCATAGATGTGCCAAGAGATGTAAGTGAACGTGTTTCTTTCTTTGAAAAAAAGAGGATCAGTTGGTAATGTTTTATCAAAACCTATGATTAGGTTTGTAAAAGAAACTGGTTGTCCTAGTGTCTCTAAAGTTAATAATACTGAAAAGTCTAGGAAACCAACTGTGAAGTATGCAGAAATGTACAGGTCACAAAGGCCTATGGGAAATCAAAGGAACTGGAATAATCAGAAGTCCCAACAGCTAGGAAGTGACTTTGTGATGATCAAGAAAGCCTGCTATGTATGTGGAAGTTTTGAACACCTACAGTATACCTGTAAACACAAGAGACATGTTAATGATCAAAAACAGGTTAAACCAGTGTGGAACAACTCAAAGAGGGTGAATCATCACTATTCAACAAGAATAACTCACCCCAATCCAAAAAGAAATATGATTCCACAAGCTATTTTGATGAGGTCTGGGAGAAAAATAATTAATGCTGCTAAGCCAAAAGCAGTACATAATGATGTTAAGGCTTCAACATGTTGGGTTTGGAAGCCAAAAAACAGAGTAATAGATCATGTCTCCAAATATAACAATGCATCAATGACTTTGAAAATATTTGATTACATTGATGCACAAGGAAGATCCAAGTCTGTGATGGCTTGGGTTCCCATAAGAAGATGATTTGGAGGATCCTTTCAAATAGGGGAGGAAAAATGCTCAAATTGATGAAGATCACTTTGGTTCAGATGGATGCACAGACTTAGGGGAGGCATGAGCATGATCAAGAATTTGATGCAGAAATTACTACTGTTGGTGCAGAAGTTGATGATATTACTACTGAAACTTAAGTGTACATTAGAAGGAGTGCAGCAAAGACAAAAGATAAAGAAGAAAGGCAGAGGATTTCCAGAGCAGAAGGTTTAATTCAAGATCTTCTTCAAAAGATATTCATGAAGGCTAAAAGATCAAGAAGATGAAGTGTTTAAAAGAATCCTCTCAAAATAGAAAGTTTAATTCAAGAAACTTGATGATTTGAAGGTAAATCACAAGTTTGGGGGAGGATTGTTGGGAATTAAACTTATCATACTTGGTACTGCTCACAAGTTACAACTGCCAGTATTAATCAGTTAGTACTGCTAGAGTAAGTCAGTACTGTCAGTACTAACTTAAGACTGTTGAAGGACTTAAAACTGCTGGTTATAGAGTTACTACTGTTGGTTCAAGATTAATGCTGCTGCTGAAGTTAATGCTGATTAGTCAAATATAAGACTAAAGTTAATGATGATTGAACAGATTAATGCTGATTTAGAATTTGACTAAATATTTTGGAAAGTATTAAATATTTCACCAAACCGATCTTGTTCATTCCCACTGTTAGTGTAAATCTTCCCACTGCTAATGTTTACACTGCTGAGAAGTTTTGTCACTGTTGATGACTTTCCACTGCTGCATGAAGATAAGATCTACTCTGAGTCAAACACGCATTATTGTTATATTTGGAATGTATCTTATGTATATCTCTTTTGATTAGGAGATACGGTTTAGGTCTTATCTTGTACAGGGCTTCTTGTGCTATAAAAGGAGTCCTTAGGTTAGAGTACACATACACACATCATCAATCTGAAATACATTCTCTCATAGCTTTAAGGTTGTGTAAACCCTAGTACTGGTTGAGTACTCGTATTATTACATCAATAATATTAAAGCTTTTTGTGTAACTCACTGTTCCATTCATTTCATTGTTATTCTTCTTGATCATTAAAGGTTAGATTCCGCATAACCTTTGGTGAAACATCTTAACAAAGTTTCTCTCATTGTTAGTTTGGATTTATCCAAGGTGACAATAACCTTACAAGCTAAGGCATTAGATCCAAGTTTGGGAACAACAACTGTCTCTTTTGTTTACATGTAGACTGGAGGTGATCAAAACTTTCACAGACATAGCATGATTTGTTATACATTACAAAGTTACTTCCTAGTTGTTAGGACCTTTTGATCAGTACATCTCAGCATACCTAATTGTTTTCCTAACTGGTTTTTCTTGTTGTTTTGGTCTAACAATATCAACTTTAGGAATAGTAGGAACAACAGTTTTCTTTTCTACCATAACAGGAGACTCAACTTCATCCTCATTATCAGAAACTCATTCTTCAATCAAAGGAGCATCAGATTTTTTAGTCTTATTTGAAGAATTTTCACAAACACTTTTATTGGCCCTTAATCCATAGCCTTCAAACTCAGGTTGTTGAAACTCCTCAAGACCAGAGCTCGACAAATCAATAGTAGGGGGTGCAAATAAGCCTGTAGGTGGAGGTGCAACTGCATTATACCCCACACCTTTTCTATTGTTATCAGATATTTGGCTTCCAATCAATTTATCCAAACCGTTAGAAGCATTTTTAAAATTGTCAATTTTAAATTGATTGCTCTCTTTTTATTTCTTAAGTCTTTCTATCTGAATCTTAAGAGCATTAATTTCTGATTCATTAAATGAGGCATCTCTTTTAAGAACAACAATTTGATCACAAAGCATACCCTCATTTTTCTTGTAGAAGACTAGTCGTTCTTCCACAGAAGCTAAACCTCTTTTGTAATTGGCTAAATTGAACTCTTATTGGTTTAGCTCTATTCTCAAATCATCATATTGCTTTTTAAGAATTTCATAGTTTTTTAGACATGATTTAGAACAAGTAGTTACCTCAGAGTCTGAAAGAGCCATAGGAGTCATCTCTTCCTTGTGAGTAAAAGATTCTTCTTGATAGTTTCTTCTAGATCAAAGTTTCAGAACACCTGTTCTGATACCACTTGTTGATCCCAAACCTAGATCGATTCCTTAGGTTGTCTAAGGTTAAATTACCTTGGATAAATCCAAAATAACTTGTTGTAGAAACTTTGTATGTATATTCAAGTGTATGCGGAATCTACACCTTAATACCTAGAAAAATTATGAATAAAACAGTGAATATGAAAGAACACAAATGTAACCAAAAAGCTTCAATATTATTATGATGAATAATACGAGTACTCTGGCTAGTACTAGGGTTTACAACCTTGAAGCTATATCTCTACACATACTTTTTCTCGATACCAAAACTATGTGTCTATGATCTCTTTATATAGAGAGATCATAAGACTTACAAGGAAACATAATTAATACAATTAATTACACATTAATTACAAGGAAACTGTATAAGGAAACTAAATCTTCTCTTTAAAGCATATCATCACTCCATCAATAATGTTGATCTTGTTTCCTTCTTTAGCATATCTTGTTTCCCAATCAGCATTAATATCTTCAGTCATTGACTTCAATCAGCAGGTAATCTCTTCAATCAGCATTAACAATATTCACTAGCAGCATTAACTTTGTGCTAGCAGTACTAACTACTTAGAATATTTTCTTCAGTCTTCACCAGCAGTCTTAAGTCCTTCAGCAGTATTAAGTTAGTACTGGCAGTACTAACTTTGCTCTAGCAGTACTAAGTTTACTCTAGCAGTACTAACTGATTAGTACTGGCAGTTTCCAACACTTAGCATATTTCCATGTATCTTGAGCAGTACTAAATTATGCTTGGCAGTACAAAGTATGAAGACTTTAATTCCCAACAATGATTGGCCTAACCTGCAGGGAGCACGTAGTTACACTCAAATTCCAGCTTCAACACGCCTAACAAAATCTGCATCTTGGAGCCTGCAAAAATTAGGAGTAGAAAATTGACAGATTAGTCCATGAACACACAAAAATATTCAACAAATTCAGATATTTATTAGGGGCTTATATCAACGTATTAAAAGATGCAGAAAAACTCAAAACAGCAATAGGAGCAGAGGCTTGAAGCTACACTAATCATTTGTTTACCTTGATTTGCAGACCGTGTGTGTCTGTTTTTTCATTCTATACCGTCACATTTACTCCTTTTGACAAAAGCTTATCAACGTGAGGAATCACAGCCTAAAAAATGACCGTTATTGTTGCTTTATACCATAGGAATGATCATTATGTAGTCTACATATTAATGTCAACGAACATAAATTTATAATGAACACAAATTTAGAATTATTTTTTTATGCTCGTATTTTAAAGCGCACGATTTTAGTTTTGGAATAGGCCAAAATTTTGAGCGGGTCAAACAGGTGGGAACTAGGAAGTTTGAAAATAAACTTTCTGCTAGCTTATATACTACGGCTTATTGGGTTTTCGTCTTACGTTTTGTAAGTTGAACACCTGCTTAAGATGTTTGGTTAAAAGCTTCATAATAAGCGAAAGAAAATGAGATTAAGACGAAAACCAAATAAGCCATAATACCGCTATATAAACTTAAACAAACAACCCCTTATAGGGGACTTATATAGCAGGCGTATGCCTTATGTGATTTTAGACTTATGTTCTTTAGCGTAGTTTTTGTAGCTTCATGTGAAACTTTCGGCTACAGTAATATGACATCATAAGCGTATAAAAAGTTTCAAAATAAAGTTTCTGCTACCTTATATAGCATGGCTTATTTGGTTTTCGTCTTATGTTTTGTAAGCTGGCTTAGTTTGAAACTTCTCTATAAGCTTATCATATAATTTATACTTTTATTATTAAGCGGACCTGATTACTCGCAAGAAAATGCCCCCATGAAAGTCTGACTTGTAGGCTCCGCTACCACTTTAGTTTCGGTCTCAACTGGGACTTCAGTGGTTGGTGCTTCCTCAGCTGGTGCAGAAACTTTGACAATGGTTTCTTCTCTTGGCTCCTCTGCCACTTTAGTCTCGGTTTCAACTGGGACTCGAATGGTTGGTGGCTACTCAGTTGGGGCAGGAGCATCGACCATGGTTTCTTCTTTTGCCTCCTCTACAACTTTAGTTTCGGTATCAACTGGGGCTTCGGTAGCTGGTGCCTCCTCAGCTAGGGCAGAAGCATCAACCATTGTTTCTTCTACTGGCTCCTCCACTCTAGTCTCGGTTTCAACTGGGACTTCAGTGGTTGGTGGCTGCTCCGCTGGTGCAGGAGCATCCACCATGGGTTCTTTTGTTGGCTCCTCCTTCACTGGCTCTAGGGTAGGTGGTGATGGCTCTACTTCTTTTGGAACTTCTGGGGTGTTCTCAACATTCTCTGGCAACGTGTTTGCGGCTGATTGAACCTAAAACAAACATTCATTAATATTTTAAGAACAACTTAAAAAATGTTAAGAAAACATATAACATTGTATTATCATTGTCTTTTAAACGCCTTTTCTAGTACGCGTCGTGAATAGACCACCACAAACTGCAAGTACTTATCTCATCCTCATTAGCATTTTATGTCTGTTAACACTCTAAACAACCCATTTGCTATAGAGATGCAATAAGCAGAGATTGAAATGATATTATTCAGTAAAGTAGTATACAACTTGAATGTGCAGACGGTTATGAGACAGAGCGCTTAGTATTACATTCTAAAACCTTATTATTGCGCTTTCAACCCGCAAAGATGCAGTTTCTAATGTATGTGTTTGGTAGGACTGATTCTAGTTATCCGATCATTAAGGGTCAAAATAATCAGGTTCGGATAATCAGATAACTGTTTATCTCACTCTATATTAATGTGTTTGAGATTACTTGTTTTCTTGATAAAACTAACACTAAAGACGCTACTGTAATATATTCTTTGTGATTTATATACAACATATTGTTTTGTTATTGTGATATATTCTTTTTGATTCATACATAACAGATTGTTTTGGCTTTAAAATTATTAATGTTTTAATCACTTGTTAGCTGCTGTCAAATTTTTAAATCACTTGTTAGTTGCTATGTACTTGTTACAACATATTTGTTAGCTGCTAGCAATTGTTTTTTTACTCCTTACTATTAGCAGCCTACTACTACACGTAGTTGTTTCTTTTAAAACCTTACAGTAAGATATTGTTAATCATTTTTACTCCCACTAACATATTGTTAATCATCTTTTATCTATCAAAAATAAAATGTCAATGATAAATGTTTAGGCTTAAATATTTTTTTGTTAAATTATATAATGCAACCCGATTAACCCGAATCACCCGACCCGATATTAACCCGAACCCACCTCTAAATGATTAGTTTTCTTAATTGTTAATACGATCACGAAATCGCAACGATCCGATAATCACTTCCAAAACCACGATCCCAATTCACAAACACCCTCTTAATCCAATAAACAAAACAATACTAAATACAAAATCTAAGAAAATCACTTAACCACTAAAAAATTAGAATTATCTAAAACTAACCCAACTACATCATTAAAAAGACACAAACTTTATCTTCAATTCCATAAAAACAACAATTAAACAAAATCTAGATAAAATAAAACTTAATAAGTTAAATGGGTTACTTACGGAAATAGAATTGACTGTTTTTTTGCAAATAACTGATATGGTTTTACTACAATACAATGGATAAAGTGACTGTATTTGAGGCACATATAAATTATATTCGGTGTGTGGTTGTCTACCCGACCCTCCCATATGTATTGTCATCATCTGATGACATGTTGATAAAGCTTTAGGATTGGGAGAAGAGTTGGTTTTGTAGTCAAATTTTTTAAGGGCATTCCCACTATATAATGCAAGTGATGTGTTTCGATGGGTGAAAGGAAGAAAATCCGTTGAGGAAATCATACCTGGACATTAATGTTTGCACCTTTGAATGTTTCATAGAATTTGTCATCTTTTCCTCCGTGTTTAACGTTCACAGAAAATAGTATCTGTCGATAAGAAAGCCGTATTAGTGTTTCAAAATTAAGACAATTACTAAAATCAGCTTAGAATTTAAGCATACACAATAGCATACCCACCTAGGGAACTTGCTCATTACTTCAGGTTGTTTAAAACAGAATTTAATGATCATGATGTGTATACAACACACACTCCATATACAACCACACTCCATACACACATCCAAACACCCTTGTCGTTAAGTTAAATGACACAGTTAACCTACGTGCTGCACGCTAAGCCTTATAAAGGAATATATTCGGTAAATAGGAAAACGGTTACCTAAAAAACAGAGTCGCTCCATGGCAACGCTGAACACAATGAACCGATTTTGTGCGCGGAAGAGATAGATCAGCTGTAACGATTTGAGTTCGTTTAAAAGTTACGAAAGACCCGCATTGGCTGCAACTACATCCCGGACGTGGCTTCCTGGCCAATAATATACGGGTGTCCGTGTGCATCTTTATTCTTTCTCCACATAGCTCATTCTATGGCCTGAACTCATCTTTAGAAAGCCCTCTAAAAGAATCACGGGACAACCATCAAATCCACAATCTGCATACATGAACAACATTCAAAACAATTAGATAAGCTCTTAGTTAAGCAATCTGAAACATCTTTTCTTAAACAACATATGTTTATGAGGAGAATTATTGCAGCTTTAATCAAACAACTTAGACACGTTCAATTTCTATAATCATAACGCCACGTACATCTTGTTTCGACAGCCTTGATGATAGTCCAACTTGAACAACAAAAATCGCTAAGGGGTGTTTGGGATTGTTTATTTTTTTTTGCTTATGCTCATGATAAAAAATAAGTAGTGTTCGAAAATATAACACTAATGTTTTAAATCACAAAATTAGCTTACGATTCCCAACAGCTTTAACACCATAAGCTTCGCATCTAATTTTTAACAACAGGAGCAAACAACAATGTAAGTCATTTAAATAAGCTTTTGCTATTCGATTTTCCCCACCCATAATACCAACCACGTCGATTCACATGTCTCATTCGAACCGCAACATGTCACTAAATTTTTAGCTTAAAATCAACATAATAAATACATACGACCTATATTGTTGTTTTTCTCATTGAATCTTTACAAAACTTTATAAACCCCAATTTTAACAAACAGCAAATCTTACTAGTTACTTTATCGCGAAGTTTGACAAAAGCTTTAATAGCAGCAAAACTCTTCCTCGTGCGTCGACATCCTTAACGAACCAACAACACCTTCAAGCCAAGAAAAACATAAAAATAAAAACATACCCATAATCAAGAACACTTTTATTTTTTAAAATAACATAAAACCAATATCAAAGATTAAATCTTTACCTGCTTCACTTGAATATTTGTTTGTTGTCTTTAATAAAACTAAATAAGCTCTTTGACTGCTTAATTTCTAAAGCTCATAAGCCCACTAAATAAGCCAACACAAACACCCTCTTTAAGCCTCCTTAAGCAATCTCAGTTCTTGTCTATAAGCAGAAACATAAGCAGCCGTAAAAACTCTTATATATCAACTAAAATTAAATTCACTCAAAATAAAATTAAACCAATGATAAACCAATCATATAACACAATGCATCCTAAACAAAGATTAATACTAATTATCATAAATAACATACCTGTAGAGAATGCTCGTCGACCTATCAAACCTTCAAATTAGTTGTTTAAAAAATAAACCAAAACTATATGAGTTTGTCGAAAATTTTAAGAAAAAAACGAATCTCATAAAAATATTTTTTTATAAACATAAACTAAAATCTTCTCCAGTAATTAAAAGCTGAAGATTTGAACTCACTTGTAATTTTTTATCCGGATGGGAAAATCCGATTAACATCACTCGTTGGTCGGAATTTTTAGAGAGATAAGTGAGAATGATGTTTGTTGAGGAAGAAGAGAGATATAGGACATGTTGAGATCCAGACGGCGAGCACTTAGTGAAGATGTCTGCATCTGATGAGATGGAACATGAAGAACTCAAACCTGACCATCGGCAACCAAATCCCGAAAAAAATGAGTATAAATATCTATATGCTTCATACGTTAATGTTGAACCAGGTTCATAGACAAATTAACAGCATTGACGTTATCATAGTTCACAAGCGTAGCGGGAGACAAATGTGTATGTAACTCACGGAGAAGATTCCTCAGCCAACAAGTTTCAGCAACAACATTGGCAACACCGCGATACGCTGCCTCTACACTAGAACGAGAAAGTGTTAGTTAACGCTTAGAGGACCAAGAGAGTAAGTTGTTGCCAAGAAATACATAGTAACCAGAAGTCGGTCTTCGAGTAGCAGGATAACCAGCCAAATCTGCATTCGAATAAGTAACCAAAGATGTAGTAGAGGAAGAAAATAGTTGCAACCCATGATCCAAAGTACCACACATATCGCAAAATCCTCTTAAGAGCCGATAATGAGGCACCCGAGGATCATGCTAATAAAGACAAACATGTTGTACAGCATAAGAAATATTAGGGCGTGGAATAGGGCGTGGAAAAGTAAGACATTGAAGGTAACCCGCAAGACTCCTATATAACGTCAAATTAAAAACCGGATCACCATCATCACCCAGTTTGGACTCACTATCAACTGGAGTTACAACCAACCATATGAGCCCGCTCAAAAATCTCAATAGCATACTTACGCAGAGATAAAAACATCCCTGCAGAGTCTCGCATAACATAAATTCTTAGAAAATAATTAAGAGGACCCAAATCCGTCATAGAAAACTCCTGATGTAAAGATGCAATAATCCGTTGTAACAAAATCTCAGATGAAACAGTGAGAACAATATCATCAACATATGGTAACAAATGAGCAGTGTCAGTCCCCTATCTATAGATAAATAATGATGAGTCACAACGACTATGACTAAACCCAACACTAGTAATATAAGCTGTAAATCGCTAAAACCAAGCCCGAGGGCCTACTTAAGCCCATACAGAGACCGATGTAATAAACAAACATAATCAGGGTGTGATGAATCATGAAATCTAGGAGGCTGATAAATCTGCATGTAAAAAGGCATTCTTGGCATCTAGCTAATAAACAAGCCAGTGTCAAGAAATAGCCAAACTAATAACAGTCTGAATAATGCATGTTTTAACAATAGGACTAAATGTCTCATCAACATCAACACCAAATAACTGTGTACTGCCATTCGCCACAAGACGAGCTTTGTAGCGGCTCAGAGTCCCATTTGCCAAATATTTATGTCGAAAAAACCACATACACCGAACAACATTGGCCTCCGCAGGCCGAGGGACAAGAGTCCAAGTATTGTTTTTATTAAATGCGCTATATTTACTTAGCCATTGCATTTTGCCAATTTGGATCATTAAACGCATCAACATATGATTTAGGTAAAGGAGAAATAACAACACGTGAAGAGTAAGACGTTAAGTAGGACGATTGGTCCCGACACGAAAACGTGTGACCATGGGATGAGTAGACACAGGATTCGGGTTTACGGGTGGATTAAGTATTTCTGGTGGGCTGACATTAGACGAATGGTTATGGGTTGGTTGGGTTAACTCAGTTTGATTAGTGAGATAATGAGGTGTATCAACGATTTGGGCTGATGAGGTGTACAATAGTATGGGACGAAATGTATTGTTGGGCCAAGTGGGGTAAAGATGGGTCGGCATGTGATGGCGAGGATGGGCCACCATGACTGGAAGTTAGAATATTATTTTGCACATATTGTATCGTGGAAGAAGTACTATTGTTAAAGATTGGTGTCGCATGAATCATATTAGAAATAAAATCAAATGACGCATCCAAAAAGTCATATGAGGGTGGTGAGGTGGGTGTCATTGAGCCAAAAGGAAATACCATCTCATAAAATGTAACATGTCGGGAAATGATAATTTTATTTGTGTTTAGATCAAGGCAACGGTATCCACGGTGATTGGTAGCATGTCCCAAAAATAGAAGGTGTAGCTCGCGGTTCAAGTTTGTGAGTGGTGTCAATGTGAGGGTAACAAAGATACCCAAAAGTACGTAAAATACCATAGTTGGATGTGGTTCCAAAAAGACGGGTAAAAGGTATATCATTGTTAATGGCGCGTGATGGTAAAATACTTAATAAGTGAATGGCCATATTAAGTGTTTCAATCCAATCATTTAGAGGTAAATGAGCCTGAAATAGAAACGTGCGAATAAGGCTGTTTATGGTGTGGATCATCTTTCAGATTTTCCATTTTGTTGTGAGGTGCGTGGACAAGAAAAGCGAAATTGAATCCCATTATCAGCAAATAATTTGTGGAAGGTGTGGTTGTCAAATTCACCAATATGATCACACTTGTTAATACGAATAATGTCTAAAAATGTTATTTATATTTTTTGACCTCTCTATGCTTTGAAGATGACAAAATCTAAAAACATTATACGATAAAAATAAACGTATACACGTTATTAGTCGTAAATTTCCATTTCGATGTAAATCACTTAAGGTATGTATAAACAAGTCATTAAACTTGATTAGTGATCAAAGATATATCTTTTTGTTTAAACTTTACATTTTTACAAATGTAATAAAATCTTTTTATAAAATTAAAAATATAAAAAATATTTTTATTTGTTAAAGAAATATTTTATTTATTTATATAAATTCAAAATCTGGTTTTTCTCCAAAAAACAGATAAAATTGGACCAGGTAAATATTTTTCTACTAAAAGACAAAAAGAGGAGTGTCTACCTAGGAAAGGCCCCCAGATATATCTGGGACTGTGGGACCGTTCACAGTAGACATTATCCTCTCTCTTGCCTATAAATACTGCACTATTTCTTGGCATTTTCATCCTTTTGCACACAATTTTCTATCATACTTCTCTCTCTACGTCTCTCTACATCTCTCTAAGTCTTTCTAATCCTTTGATCACTAACTTGCTTAATCTTGTTTAAGTGATCCATTCTTTCTTTATTCCCTCAAGTGCAAGAGAAGAACATTCGTATTCGCTAAGAAATAAAATGTCGTAGGTTAGTGTTTTCTCTCCAATCTTCTTCTAGATTTGATCTCTTTTATATCATTTTTGTGCAGTTGTGTAGATCTGGATAGTGTATAAATCGGGAAGTGTTGATTGTGTGTCGGTTAGTATTTTAGGCCTTAAAATACTCTTGTGAAGTGGTAGATTGGTTATAGCTAAGATTAGGACTCGACATTTAGCTTAGTATAGGAAATTGGTATAAGCGACGTGTAATGGTTTTCTCCGCCTAAAGGGAGCTTATTGACATAGTGAATTCTCGAGTCGCATACTCGGGGAGTAGAGTAGGGCGAAGAAGATCTTCGCAGCCGAACCACTATAATTCTCGGTGTTGTAGTTTGATTGTAATATCTCTTATCTCTTGTCTTTCATTTTATGTCTCATAGTTACTATTTATATTGTGTCTGTGTTATTGGTAGTTAGATATATTGTTTGCCCATATTGTTGGTTGATCTCACATAAACACGAGTCTAGGATTTTTATAAGCAAACTTTTAAAACGCCAATTAACGGGTAAACTATTCTACCCCCCACCCCCTCCCTTTTCTAGTTTCCACAATTGGTATCAAGAGCCTGGTCACTCAAGATTTTTAAAATATATTGTATTTTTAAGTTTGGATCGATCTATGGATTCCGGCAAATATCTAGAAGGGCAATCTATGCAAAGACCATCACTTTTTGAAAGCGATAGTTTTATTTATTGGAATAATAGATTTGAAACTAATATGAAATCAAAAAATCTTGATTTTTGGCATGCTATTATTGAGGGTGATTTTCCGTCTATTCAAAATAATCCGAAAACCAAGCAAGATGAGGTTGTCCATTTTGAAAAACAAAACGATGACCTTAAAAAGAGACTTGCAAAAAATAACGAAGCTAAAATGGTTATTTACAATGCTTTGCCTAGAAAAGAATACGAAAAAAATTTATGTGTAATACGGCAACACAAATTTGGAAAACTTTGTTAATCACCCATCAAGGTAATAGTTAAGTCAAAGACAACAAGATTGACCTTTTGGTACAACAATATAAACAATTCATCATTTTCAAAGACGAATCTATTGATAGTGCTTTTGCTATATTTAATATTATTATTACTAGTTTAAAAGCTCTTGATGAATGTTATTCTAGCAAGAACTATATTAGGAAGTTTCTTAAGGCTTTACATCCTAAATGGAGAGCAAAGGTCACGACGATCGAAGAGTCAAAAGACTTGACATCACTATCACTTGATGAACTCATCGGGAACCTCAAAGTTCATGAATTGATCATCAAGAAAGATTCCGAAATAGTCAAAGGTAAAGGAGAAATGAAATCCCTTGCCTTAATGGCTAAAAAGGAATCTAGTGATGAAGAAAGTTCGACTTCTGGAAGTGAAGACGAAGAATACACCATGGCGGTTAGAGACTTCAAGAAGTTCTTTAAGAGAAGAGGTAGGTTCGTGAGACAACCACGTATTGACCAAAAGACCTTCCAAAGAAGCTGGGACGACAAGAACGACAAAGGTGATAGGAAGTGTTTAAGATGCGTAGACCCTAATCATCTTATCGAAGAATGTCCAAAACCACTGAGAGACAAGAACCAATGGGCGTTTGTCAGAGGTTCTTGGAGTGATAGTGATGAGGAAGATGATGAAAAGGCTAAATACAAAACGTGTCTCATGGCTCAAGCATCTAGTGAGGTGCATTTCAAATCCTCTTACTTTAGTGATGAAAACTCTCCAATAAATGATTTTACTCTAGATAGTGAGTACCATAAATTATGTAAAATGAGTTTAAAAATAATCACTAAATACAAACACTTATAAGCTATCAGAAATAGTTTAGAAAAAGAAATTAGTGAACTAAAAGAAAAGTGTCTAAACTCGAGAAAACAAGGGAGTTGATCTCAAATGTACAACGTGTCAAATACTTAAGATTGACCACGAAAAACTCAAAGAGGAAGCGTTCAAGCTTACTGAATTTCAAAAGAGTACACACTCATTAAATAAAATGTTAAGTCTTCAAAAACCCTCCGGAGATAAATCAAGTCTAGGGTTTAACTCATTTGAAGCATCAACAAGCGGGACTAAGAAAACATAATTTGTAAAAACGGCCCCAAAGCAAATCAGGGACCGTATGTTTGTTCAATAGGAAATGAAAATTTTGTTTCTTTTTAAAAATCTATTTTGGGTCCTAGACCAAAATATATAATGGTAAATAACGTAAAATTCTCATTGCTAGTGATGATAAGGTTAAACGGTTTTATAAACCTTCTTTAAAACCCGAAGTTGGGATTTCTAAACCGTAATTTAGGTCAAAAACTCCACCTCCTCGGAGAATTAATAATTCTCGTTCTTGATCTAAAACACCGCAACCTAAAAGAAATCTTGGACGACAAAATCGTCCAAATGGATTTCCTGTAACTTAGAGTAACTTTCAACCACAAAGTTACATGCCATGGGGAATTTGTCCACCATTCCCATATCTTAACGAAATGCAACAAATGCAGGGGATGTTTAATACTAAAATTTTTAGACCCATGAGATATTAGGGACCAAATGCTTGAGTTGTTATGTTATATACATAGATTTGCCTTGAAATCGATTTGGAGCCTCATGAGTGGATACAAGATAGCGGATGCATGATGTGTGCTAAAACACACATCTTTATTACCCTGGGAAACTATATAAATCGGACTAAAAATACTAAAATATGGATAATTATCTTGCAAATATGTTTGTTTGGTATTTTTATGTCTTGCGGGTACTAAGGATTGAAAACAAAGCAAAAACGAGAATTTTTGGGTTCATTTCGATCAAGAGTGATTATTATTCAAGATCAAGACATAGTCAAAAAAATGCCCCGAGCACTCCAATGGAAAAAAGCACGAGATTTCAAGTTCAACGGTGCCTTCTTAGTTTATTGGGCCGGCCCGTAACCCATTTATATGGGTCGGGCCAGCCCATACTAGAGCTAGCCCAAAATGCTTATTCCAGCCTAAGACCAATGCATGCTACTCGACCCATTTTATCAATTTCATTATGTCAAATTGAAATGAAGAATATATTAGTTGCAAGGATAGTCACATGCCACATAAATAAATCAAACAACAACACGTGACTTCCCACTATGTATTTCTTGGCCAATCTGTTTCCTCCACGTGGCAAGGCAATTTGCTACATAATTTTGAAGTAAAACGTGTATGAGAAACGGTGGCAGAGTGATAAAAGAAAGTGCGTTATAAAGAATCACACGTGTCCACTGCGCATTGGAGCATCGATGTCATTCAGTACGAGGTGTTAATTTCCATGCCAATGATTGGCTAATTAATGAGGCGGTGGTGTGTAGATTTTTCATTTTTCACCCCTGATGCAACACCCCCAAATTGGGTCGCAGCAGAATAAGGGCCCAGGGCGTGTTACTTCTCAGATCAATAATACAAGATAATATAAGAACGACCAAAAAGTCGTTTAAAACTGATACATTGGATTTAATAAAGTATGTGTTACAAAAGCCCGAAGTTTTACTTGTTTACTTGTTATTATTACAAAGATTTCCAGCCCATAACAGATATACAAAATGTAATGCGACTAAATCTTTAATGCATGACTTCAAAATATAACCACCAATGTATCCTTCGCACCTCGTGCTTAATGACCTCCTGAAAAACATTGCATTTAAAACGTCAACATAAAGTTGGTGAATTTCATAGGTTTATGTAAATGTATATGCAGGACCGCAAGACTTTCCCCGTGATAATGCAACAGATGCAGACATCATCAAATGTAATTATGTTTTCCCAAGCTCATGACACTGAAGCTCGACATAAATGAATACAATATATAAATATTGCCTACAGTGCCCGTGATGATGTTCAACCCGTAACATCCAAAATCCGACATGATATACGTTCGTTTCCAGTGATAGCTAGTCACCCGAACGGGGAGGTCAATCCCAAATAGATCTATCTATAATCATTCGCGCTCACATTCCAGTAATTGACAGTTCATGATTCATGGGCATAGTGGGTTATCGCTACTTAGGCAAAACGTAATCATGATAAAATGTACACTTGCGTCCAATTTGTAAAACATGCATATGTTTCTCACCCCAAAAACTTGTAAATCAATAATTGTAAAACATGGGGCTATGAACTCACCTTGAGTGAGTAAATTGATAATAAAATATCCCAAATAAAAACGCGTCACGCTAACGCCCGAATGCAACCTAGTTAATATAGGTCGAATCAGTATTCAAGTACGTTGTCTAACAACAACCATATATAATCCTATATAGTTATCATCGTACTATCGTTCGGGCTATCATAATTAAGAGGTCATGACATGACGTACGAGGAGTTAGGACACTTTAAATCGTAAATCCAACAACTCGTCAATACGCCATCCGAAGAAGCCTCATTATGAAATTCCCTAGTAATATAGCACTTTGATAACTAATAACATAACATATATAAATTTATTTCTAAGAGCTTATACACCATCTATTCGATAAGTGAAATTGTATATATAAAGTAAAAACGATCATAAATGACGCCTTTAGCAAAAATGACAAAACTTTGTCCGTTTTAAGTCTTTTCTCGCGTTTCCTTACGCCCACGCTTTCGTATTAAGACGAGTGTTCAAAAAATCACATTTTAAGGTTTTTGAGGTCTGTGATGGAATAGTTGTTTACTGTTCATAACAGCCAATAAAATCGTTTTTATACTTTTAATTAACGTAAAACCCGTTTTAGTCGTGTCTTATTCGTTAAAGCTCTGTTTATAGGCGATACCTTTTCGACACGTTCTCATAATTGAAATTTTAACATATTATAGATTGTTTACAAAGTATAATTTACTGCATGAATATTAATTTGTGTATAAAATTTGTTTTATAAAGTATTTAAGCGTCGTAAACTCGTAACTAGTTTATCTCTTTGTTTATAAATCCGTTTTTTGAGTTTCTACATTTTGGAATCTTATGAATGTAATATATTGTAAAAAAAACCTAATCTGGATGTTAAATAAATCAAACCGCAAAACAGCAAGTTGAACGTTTGTGTTATTAAAACATGTTATTAAGCTAGAATTTTGAACAGAAGCCTTTCGACACCTTTGTTACAAATACTTTTCAACAATTATATCAATGTCAACATATATTTAGATCCATTAGATCATACTTTGTCCAAGAGAGTCCAAGATAACAAGATTAACATGTTATTTACACCATTTTCACTTGTAACTTATTAGGTTAACATAAAAACCCTAATTTGTACTTATACATGTTAATACTTAACCAACATGTTAAAATACTTATATATTCCTTTTAACATGATATTACCATCCATATAACATGTAAATAAGTTCACAAAACATTAATCATGTGTAAAAATCCCTTTCACATATTCAAAAGTATCCTAAATGGTGATTTAGCTAAATAGAGCATATGAACACATAAAATCTTGAAAATGAAAAGATAAAGGTTTGAAGAGGACCTTATGATGAACAATGATGATAGAAAACACAATCTAAACCCTTGTTTAGATTAAAAACCAAAGCTAGCACACTTGAAAACCCTAATTTCCTTTGAAAACCCTAATTTCCTTTTCTTGCTTCCTTGCTTGCAAATGCTTAACCAAGTCTTGGATCCTTCTTAGAACACCTTAAATATGATGTGTGTATGCTTGTATAATGATAGAAAATCAAACTATGGATTTGTTTTGGTTAGGTTTTTGAGCCGTGGGTTTAAGAGAGGAGGTAAAGAGAGTTTTTGTGATTTCTTTGTTAAGGAATGAAGTGAACGAGTTTCTAACACAAGGGCACCCCTATTTATACTACTAGGAGATCATATGAAGATATTTGAGTGCCAAGTTGATGTATGAAAGGTGGCAAGGATAGGAAGAAGGTTGGAGCTTGTCTTGGATAGGTTTTTGGCTAGTCATGAGTTCAAGTTGATGCAAGATCTTTTATGAAGATATTTTGTGAAGCTTCTTGGTGACTCTTGGCTTCCTAGTCATACATATACACGTTCTCATGCTAGGGGAGGGCTTAGAAATATCTTTTGATCTTTTACTTAGTGTATAATTGTATTATTTGAAGTATAATGTAGTATAGATTTAATAAAATGTATAACTTGCACATGGTAGAGTTTGATTTGAATTCTTTCATGAGGAATATGTATAAAGTGATAAATACTTGAAGTTTTTAATAAACTTTAAGTATTGGGTACAATTTTTGGGTATTTGATGAAGCTTAGATAAGTTAACGTGTTTTCGGGAAGGCCTAAACGTACTTTATCGTGAAACGTAAGCATTTTACGTAACCAATAAAAATAAGATGAACAAAGTTGATAATTATCCTCATAATAATCATTTAACACTTGCTTGATGTAAACGTTTAATCGTTTAATGCCCGTTTACATTGAATGATCATTTTTAGTTTACGCGATTTCACTTAACGGTTACGATTTAAAGCAAACGCGTAAAACCCTAAAAATAAATAGTGGATTACATAATGTCGTACAATGACCTAAAACACGAGGTGTTATAACTGATCTTGGCTATAAAGAAACATGCTCCCCATAAGTTTTAGGCATGAGGAATTAGTTTAAAAAATTTCGCATAGCTTATTGTTTCGTTTCTGCTTATTATAAAGCTGATTTTTCAGCTTATTGAGATATTGTACTAGTTTATTGGTTTAATGATAATGGAGTTTGGATAAAGGTTTGGTGTTGTTTCGTTTGCTTATTTCAAGAGCTTATTCATTCTCGTCTTTTCTAGCTTATTCTCTACTTGTACTTATTCGTATAGCTTATTTAGCTATTCGACTTTTCAGCTTATTTCCACTAGAAGATTAAGCACTCTTGTGGCTTAATCTTTCTAGATCTAAGCTTATATTGCTTAAATCAGTTTCGGCTTATTATAGTTCGCTTCTAGTTAGTGCTTATTCTGTTTTATGTCGTGCTTATTGATGTTTTTTGCTTATTTGATTTAAATTCGAGTTTCTAAAGGCTTATTTGTTTCACCTAGATATCTTATGTATTAGTTTGCTTCGCTTAATTGCTTATTTAGGTTATTCGCTAGCTTATTTGTAGTGCTTATTCTCGTTTGCTTATTGTAAGTGCTTATTTCAGTTGTTTGTCGTGCTTATTTTGTTTAGATCTCTTGTAGCTTTATGTTTCTCATTAGACTAGTGATATAGAAGTGCTTATTTAGTAGATCCTTTGTTCGTAGCTTATATATTGCTATAGTAGCTTATTGGTTATATGTATCGTTTAGTTTACTTAATATAAGTGCTTATTCAGTTCAGCTATCTGTCTTATTAGCTTATTTCATTAAAGTAAAAAGTGCTTATCTGGTATTGGCTTAAGATTGCTTAATTTGTGAACTAGTTCTAATATTCTTGTCTGGGCCTGTGTTTATTTGTCTTTGGGCTTGCATTTTATATTGTATCTTGGGTTGCGTTTGGTTTCTCCTGGGCTTGTGATTGCATCTGTTTGGGCCTGCGAATTGATATTGGACTGGGCCAGCGATAAGTAGTTGTAAATCAGTATTGGTAATTTACATTTGTTATACAAATTATTAACTATTAACGATATATAATTTATTTTGTGATTTTTGGTACCGGTCAACTCATGAGGCGTGGAGCTTAAGGGTTTAATAAGCTAGAAAGAATTTGATTATTTTCTTTAGCTTATTAAATCGGGTGATTATCGTTTATTTGCGGCTCTTTAATTCGGTTCCATTTTCTATCCTATTTCAATTCATTGGTGTAGCTTAGTATAAAATGTTTACATTTGCTTATTTGATCGTTATGCTTAGTGACTAGTTTATATTTATGCTTGGTAAGTGATATTGTGAATTATGAAATAAGTGTGGATTTGAAAAAGGTTTAGTTGATTAATAATTTTTTGGATTATTTAGATTTGTCATTTAGATGTTTGAAGGGCAAAATCCAGAAAATAGTCAAATGACACATCTAGCAGTTAGTATCTTTTTAAGGGATCATTTTCCGTAGAAACCAACGTTTTCAGAAAATCGTCTTTTCTAAGGATAATAATTCGTTAATAGACCTTAGTTCACACTTAAGGAACTTTTCACGCCACTTAGCAAGCATATTCATCTTATAAATCTTTTAGATCATTTTAGCATAATTCTCGTAGTTTAATTGATTAGTATAATTATAGTATGAATATAATTTTTAGTATTAAAAAAGTAGTTTTCTAAAAGTAGTTTAATTTCTAAAATCAACAATATAAAAAGATAATCAAGCATTTTACTTCAAAACATAAACGTGGTTTTCAATTCAAATCTCAACGTGGATTACGACTCTGGAAGAATAATTTTTACTTTTCCTAAAGTGATAATTATTTCTAACGGGAATTACGATATTATATTATTCGACCCGTTTCGTACGTATCAGTTTTTGGCGCCGCTGCCGGGGAGATTTTGTTACGATCATCACGTTTTGTTTCACGGTTGATGCCTTGAAGACCCTTTTTCCTTGAAAGTTATTTTTGTATCTATTAAAAATATAAAACACAAAAAATATAAAAACAATAAAAATCCAAAAATATCTTCATTTTATTAAAAATTCAATAATATTTTTCTTCTTTCTTTTTCTATATTTTATCTTATTTTTCTATATAGTGCATGAGCACACGTTCTTCCGCTAGACGACTTTTATGTCCTATTGAAGATCCCGAAAGATTATTAAGTAAAAAAAATCGAAGTGAACCGTCACTCCTTTTTGATCTAGAAGAAGACGATATGGCTGGACAAGCTCTGCCGCAGGGTTCGATACCCGACCACCGTTCGATGGAGGAGTTACTTTAGGCACCAACCGATGGTGTAGGGGATGCAATCGTTGTACCCCCATTCCTGCTAATCAATTCGAATTGAAGATCGGTTTACTTAATCTAGTAACAGCAGTTGCTTTTCATGGTTTTAAAAAAGACGATCCTCATTCTCATATTCAACAATTTATAAAAATAACACAAACAGTTAAACTTAATAACATTCCGGGTGACGTTGTTAAACTGTTGTTATTTTCGTTTTCTCTTGAAGGAGCAGCCCAGACTTGGCTTGAAAAGAACCTCCAAATTCTATCACAACTTAGAACGATCTTGTGTCCAAGTTCGTGAACCGTTTCTTTCCTCCTTCTAAGACCACCCATCTTCGAAATGAAATCACGAGATTTCAGCAAAGATTTGGTGAGACATTTTCTAAAGCCTGGGACCGATTTAAAGATCTTCTTAACAAATGTCCCCATCATGGCTTTTCTCCTCTCCATCAGATTGATACTTTCTACAATAGTCTAAATCAATCTAATCAGGATTCTCTTAATTCTACAGCTAATGGTAATTTCTTGACAAAGAATATCCAAGAAGCTTTGACTATTATTGAGAACAAATCTAAAGTTCAAACTTCTAGAAACAAACCTCAAGTTTCAAGTGCTAGTGGGAGCTCGACTCAAGATGCCCATGTTATCGCTCTCACTAAGCAAGTTAAAGCTTTTCTCTATTCTATGAACCGACTAGTTAATTCTATGCAAAATGGTTGCGAGACTTATGGTGGTCCCCACCCTTACTACGAGTGTCAAGCCACCGGTGGCTACACTCAGGACGTATATGCTACTTCGGAAACCTATAACCAGGGTGGTAATTCTTACCAACCCCAAGGTAACCGTAATCTTCTTAGCTATCGTTCTAATAACTATCCGGACCACCAGGATTTAATAATCAGAATCAGGGAAACAATTAGGGGAGGAAAGGTTATAAAAAACACCCAAAAACAAATCCCGTTCACAAATCAAAAACCGTTATCCAACACAATAAAACCATATTCCACAAAACAGACAACCTTTACCAACAAAACCAAGGTTATGGTCAAGCTTATAATCAGAATTATAACCAAAACCAAGGTTTTAATCAATATCAACCAAACATGAACCCAGTTCTAAGCCTAAATCAATCCATGATGAATGATTTGACGAGGCAGCTTTTGATCCAAAATTAAAATCAACAAATTTATAACCGGAACCAAGATGCAAAAAATCAATTAATATTTGATCAAATTGGTATATTGGCTAAGGCTCTTCATGAAAGGCCTCAAGGTTCTCTTCCAAGCAACATTGAGCCTAACCCGAGAGAGCAAGTTAATTCTATTATGACAAGGAGTGGATTGACTACTACTGAACCTTCTATTCCAACCCCTGTTCTCCTTACTCTAGGGTGGAAGTGGAATAAGAACCCGAGACTTTATTGGACGAGGTCATATTACAAGCCTAGGAAAGTACCGCACATGTCCCACCTCCAGGAATTCAGCCAGTGTCACCACCAAAACCAAAGGAAGATCATAAGCCCAACCCTCATCAACCTAAGATTCCATATCCTTTAAGGCTTAATAAGATAAAACTTCTTGATAAAAATGATGTTCAAGTATCTAAGTTTTTGAAAATATTAAAGCAACTTCATTTTGATATCAGTCTTGTGGATGCTTTAACTCAAATTCCAAAATTCACTAAAGTGTTAAAAGATTTATTGAAAGACAAATAGAAATTAGAAGAGTTAGCAAATACTCCGATGAATGCTGAATGCTTTGCTATCCTTCTTAATAAGGTTCCCGAAAAACTTGGAGATCTCGGAAAGTTTCGCATACCTTGTGTCTTACAAGATCTTGAGGTTTGCAGCTCCTTAGCCGATTCTGGAGCTAGCATAAACCTTATGCCTCTTTCGATTTATGAGAAACTTGGGATCGGTCCTTTGAAACCCACTCGGATGACTCTTGAACTGGCTAACTGATCTGTCACATTTCCGATGGGGATAGCTGAAGATGTTATTGTAAAAGTGGAAAATTTTAACTTTATAGTTGATTTCTTTATTGTTGATTTTGAGGCTGATCCTAGAGTTCCTATCATTTTAAGGAGACCTTTCTTACGCACTGCACGAGCTCTTGTGGATCTGTACGAAGAAAAATTAACTTTAAGAGTCGGGAATGAAGAAGTTGTGTTCTATAGTGATAAATCTTCAAGAAATAATTCGAGAGATATTCACTCTGTTCATTGCATCAATATTATCGATTTTTCTAAAGATAAGATGATTAGTGGCAATCCCACTCCCTCTTCTGATTCTGTTGTCGAGTCTCCATCCCTATCTCCTATTCCCTACGGGGATAGTGACTCTCTCGTGGAGGAGACCGACACCCTTTTTTCTCATATTGATGATTCTTTTCCTGAATATGAAACATTTTGCTTTGATATGGAAGAGAAGAGTAGTGGTAGTACCACTACTTATTCTGATTATTCTCTTCTGGATTATGATGCATTCTATTTTGATGACGATCATATTGAAGAGAAGAGTAGTGGCAGTACCACTACTCATTCTGATTTTTCTCTTTTGGAATATGATTCATTTATCTTTAATCTTTCGATTGATCCGTTTCCTCCTGTCGATAGGAGTGCTTTTATCATGAGGAGTTCGCCGATGAACTTGCTCACATCATATCTCCACTAGAGTATGATTATTTTTACTTTGATCTGGAGGCCGATCCAAGAGAGTTTACTAGAGTTTTGGAGGAAAATATATTTGATTTATCAACTAAGGGTTTAACAATTAATGAGCTTAAGGATTCTTCTATCCTATTATCCGATTGTGACTCCTCTCTTTCTATGGAATTTTCCGAGATTGACATTCTAGTCTCATTTCTCTCTGGAAATGAAGACATAATTTTTGATATCGGAATAATCATTATCAAAAGAGTCCAATCTAAGAAATTTCATATTCTTCCTCTAACAATTTTTTCTACTATCGATAGTGATCCTCTTATCATGACTAATCCCTCTGAGATTGATAATTTGACTTTATTTCCTTTCAGAAATAAGGACAAAGTTTTCAATCCTAAGATACTAACTTCAAAATGATTTCACTCTCGACATTCTCTAAGATTATATCATTGGGATTCTGAAGATTTCAAAATTAATAAAAATTTTAAAAACCTGATGGAGATTTTTCCCTTCTTCTGCCTCTATTATGGAGGGGACATCTCTTCTCTAGATGTCTCGTATATCTATTTCTATCCCCCATGAACAAATCAATTTGGGGGAGAGTCAAGCTAGTGGCTCATTAATAAACAAGGGCTTTGTGGGTGGCAACCCATGCTTATCCTTGTATTAGTAATAATATTATATTAGCTTAGTAGTAATAATGCCCTAGTGTGGGGGTGTGCTTATTTCTTTGGTTTGTGGTACCGTTTTTACTTGCAGGATTCCTTAAGATCGTGAGACCCGTGCTTGTTTTCAATCCTCCAATCACCCGATCTCCGATCTTCTGTTTATTTTGGAATCCTCAATCCTGATCATGTATATTTATTGTGTTTCCCATTTCACACTTGGAATTACTAGCATTTTCCTTTTTCGTCCTTAAGTGTGGGGGTGGCACCTGACATTATTGAACATTAAGGCCAATGTTCGATTCTAAGTGTGGGGGAGGGGGGGATTTCTATCGAAATGTGATCATACCTGTGCCTGCTGTGTCCCATGCAACCCAGTTTTTACCTTAGTTTTTGTTTATTCGTGTAAAAAAAATTAATTTGTGTATCTTAGTAGGTCCTAAGGTTTAGATCTTGGTAGCTTTTGACTTGACCCAGTTTTGCACTCTAGCTTTTCCCTTAGCTTTCGAGACTAAGCGTTTGCTTAACTTTAAAATTTTGCAAAGAACAAAAAATGATAGAGTTAAATATAAGTTAGATGCTAAGTGTGGAGTAGTTGGATCTCTTTAGAGCTCATAGAGGTTAATTGTGGCTTTTTGCTCCTACCAGCTTAATAAACGTTATATAATTGTTAAATAAATAAAGTTACTTTGGTTTTTGCAATTCTTAGTTTAAATTCCTTCGTAGAGATTCCTTCTAGCGAAAGAAAGGTACACATCAAGGTTCTGTCAGTGTTGTGGGGAAATAGGCTACCGATTCGGACAGTTCGCGCCCGTTGTCTAGGTAGTTAAAAGACCACAGGACTTGAAATTTGGCTCTAATAATAATAATAATGTGCTAAACCGAAGCCAAAACAAGACCAAAGCTTCTTGTCGGTTAGGAAGCCCGAGGTTGCAGTCGTTTAAAGGGTGGAGGTAACAATAATAATAATGATAATCCGAGGCTGATAAAAGTTTGCTGCTTCTTGTCGGTTAGGACACCCGATGTTGCAACCTTCAAAAAAGTTAAGGAAATTTCTGAGGTCGAAATAATACTACTGGCTTTGTCGTTTAGGACGCCCGATGTGTCAGTTGTTTAAAGGACCGAAGGCTAATATTGTTGCATTAATAATAATAAAGCCAAATTTTATCTTCGGGGTTATCTAAATAAAGCCTCCATTCTGGACTCATAGTTGAGTTGTTTCGAATGAAATAAAAAGGATAACCCCTAAATCATGCAAAATTAGAACCCTAATGTGGACTTTATTCTCACCATATCGTCTCTTTAGGAAAGGATTTTAAACTAATTATGGTCTAAACCGGGCACCTTTATGACAATAAGGACATAATTTATTTGTCACCAATAATAATAATAAAAATCCTTAGAGGATTTAGGAATAATGGGAGCGAAAAGTTAGTTTACACTTACACAATTAGCATTTATGAGTAGTGTTAGCATCTATTCCTATGTTTAGCTGTGATTTCGTTTTAAGCTTAGTTTAGGGATTGTGAAAAGTCGAGGATGACGAATTCCCGTTCTTAAAGTCTTTTAAATAAATTTTATAAAATTTTTATTTTAGTTTTTATCTATTATTAAATAAGTGGTTAAAATGGGGGCACTTTCGAATTAAATGATTTTTGAACCTTCTTAATGGATCTTTTTTGTTCTTGTTTGATTGTGAGGGGTCATAAGTTAAGGGGGTTAAATTATTTATTTTCGAGCGTATTTTATAAACATTGCGTGGGGGACCAGCAATGGCTTAGTGTGGGGAAATTTGATGTGTGCTAAAATACACATCTTTATTACCCCAGAAAACACTATAAATCAGACTAAAAATACTAAAATATGGATAATTATCTTGCAAATATGTTTGTTTGGTATTTTTATGTCTTGCATGTACTAAAGATTAAAAACAAAGCAAAAATGAGAATTTTTAGGTTCGTTTCGATCAAGAGTGATTATTATTCAAGATCAAGACAAAGTCGAAAAAATGCCCCGAGCACTCCAATGGAAAGAGCACGAGATTTCAAGTTCAACAATGCCTTCTTTGTTTATTGGGCCGGCCCGTAACCCATTTATATGGGTCGGGCCAGCCCATACTAGAGCTAGCCCAAAATGCTTATTCTAGCCCAAGACCAATGCATGCTACTCGGCCCATTTAATCAATTTCGTTATGTCAAATTGAAATGAAGAATATAATAGTTGCAAGGATAGTCACGTGCCACATGATTAAATCAAACAACAACACGTGACATCCCACTATGTATTTCTTGGCCAATATGTTTCCTTCACGTGGCAAGGCAATTTGCTACATAATTTTGAAGTAAAACGTGTATGAGAAACGGTGGCAGAGTGATAAAAGAAAACGCGTTATAAAGAATCACACGTGTCCACAGCGCATTGGAGCATCGACGTCATTCAATACGAGGTGTCAATTTCCATGCCAATGATTGGCTAATTAACGAGGTGGTGGTGTGCAGATTTTTCATTTTTCACCCTTGGGTTTGGCTATAAAGAAACACGCTCCCCATAAGTTTTAGGCATGAGGAATTAGTTTACAAAATTTCTCTTTCTAGTTTTTTTTAGCTTATTATTATTTTAGATAGCTTATTGTTTCGTTTCTGCTTA
>BQNB010000803.1:139686-156454 GCA_026074375.1 Tanacetum coccineum
TCTTAATGTGTGTATTGAGACGAGTTCGGGCATTGGAACAAGAAACTTGTGTTGAGTTATCGCTTTGAGACAACAAAAGGCTAAGTTTGCAAAATTCCACAAGCCGAAACATGCTAATCGCTTTAAGGCACAATCGAATGATGTCATAAAATTAAATAGATAGAGGGATAAGGAAAGAATTAACTGATCACGAAAAAAAGAAGAATATTTTTTGGTTTATTAGTTCGAATTTATTAACACATATTTCACAATAGGGAAACAAAAATCAGATAGACAACTAAACCTGATAATCAATCTTACTTCACGTAAGCACTCAAATGAAAAACGCGACACAAGGTGAGCGAGGAGTAGGAATAGCGCGAAGCTTATTTCTCCTTCGGTCGTAGTTTCCTAGGAACCAAACCCTGCCTTATACCCACATTTATAGGTTGTTAATCAGAATGAAGGTGAGCCTTATATCGTTAATGACACAGAAGCGCAAGTTTTAAATCTTTTTGTTCGAGTTGGGAACCCAATAGTTCACCGGACTTATTATGATAATACCTCAGTTGAGAATATTATACTTTGGTATTTTAAACCAATGTAGTGAATTTATTTTTTTTATGGACAAATTGTTTTTTTTTTTTTTTTTTTTTTTGTTTTTTTTTTTTTAATTTTTAAGATGATATGTACTAATAACAAAGAAAGAAAAATATTTGGTGTTTTTTAATATGGTAATTAGACAATAAGACAAGTCCAGATCAAAGTCGGATAGAAATCGTTAGCAAATGCCTCCCGGCAACGGCGCCAAAAATTGATTCGCAAAATATATAAATGTATAAATACTACTTAGGCAATTCAATAATAAAATAAGATTCCGGAGAATATTTCCCGGGTCGTATGTCCCAACAGCTGCAATTGAAATTTATCCTGCTTTGATGAGAAATTGAATGATAAAGAAACTGATATAATTACAACTAAAATTAATTAAATAAAATCTAATTTAATCTACGGGAAACAAAATTAGTTATAAGGAAATCCTAAAATTAAATTTATACTAAAATACGGGGAACAGAATCAGGTATCGGGAACCCTAAATACTAAAAATTAAGAAAATAAATGCTAAATTAAATTAAAAATCAAAATTAAATTCTAATTAACTTAATTTGAAAAAAAAGAAAACAGAACTAAAACGGAGGTCCGTTTGAATGTAAAACGAAAAAACGTAAAACTTACCCGGTAAAAACGGGTTAAAACTGAAATTTAAGAAAAATAACCTATACTAATTTTATATTTTTCCTAGACACTAAATGACAAAAGAAAATTTTACAAAAAAGAAAAATATTTTTTTATTAATTTTTGGATTTTTTTATGAATTTTTAAAGATTAAATACTAATTAAAACTAAGTAAATAGAAAAAGACAAAAAATAAAAGTTATAAAAATTCTGAAAAAATAAAAAAATCAGAAAAAGTTAACAATTCTAAAAATATACAAATGCCCAAAAGTACTTTTTAAATAAAAGTATTAAACGATTAAATCTACTAATTTAATTAATTAAACAAATAAAACTAACAGCTGTTAAGACTAGGGACTAACAGTGAAAAGGAACAAGGACAAACGGGGCAATAGGCTTAACTACCTAAGGACTAACAAAGTTAACTAGAAAAGATGAAATTACACAAATGGTCCCTGAAGTGGACCCCGATTAACAAATTAAGTCCAAAAGGCTTATTAAGCAAAAGCTAAAGAAGCAAAGTTGTAAAGGGGACTTAGGAGAACATTTTTCATAAAAGGAGTATACTAAAAGGCTCACAATAACCAGAAAAGATGACTTTTTGACTGCAAAAGCTTACATAAGCTAAAAGCTTTTTAGCTTTTCTTTTTGATTTAAGCTACAAAATAAGCTAGAAAGCTAGGGAAAACGTCACTAGGCTAAGGGTGTCCTAAATAAGCTAAGGTCACTAAGAAAGCCCTAAAATACGACTGGAAGATGATTTGAGCTTAGAACAGTTTAAGAAAAAACAGAAAAAGTAGGACTTTAAGCTAAATTAAGCTATATTAATAAGCAACCTAGGGAAATAAGCTACTGTAACCTAAAAAACACCTATAAGCATGCTAAAAGAAATAATAACCTATGGCTTATTTAAAATAAGCTAAGCAAAGGGGGCTAGATTTGGTGCTAAGACACGACCAGAGGGAGAACAAACAGGGCTTAAAGCCCTTTTTGCTTATCCCAATCAGCGCATATGAGCTTCTTACTTAAAACAAAATGCAAACCAGATTTAAAGATGGAACGGATTGAGCTTATATCCCAAAGCTCAATCAATAATATCCAGAAAAAGCCTGCTGATATATAGGTTCAAAAAAATTGATCTTTTCTTTCTCCTTTTACTTTATACAATTTGCAAATTTTGGCTTATGACAGATTTTTTACTTGTGTACAGAGTAGACTTATGACTTCTTGGCAACAAAAGTTTAACTACTCAATGGTGAGTTAAAACGGAATATTAAAAGATTTGCATCACACAAATTAATCACTTTTGAGCTTAATGAGATTTTAGTTTGACAATTCAATTGTCAAAGGAGAAACCAGAACTCAATTATTCACGTTAGACTATACTTCCTCTAAATTTAAAACCTAATAAACTCAAATAAGTTAAACAAGTAACACAAATGGTCTGACCCAATGCCTTAAACCATAGTGACCCACTTTGTAAATGATCCAAACACCCCTTGAAGAGAGTCTAAACTGATTTTATAGCTACTAAAGGCAGAATTTAAACCTAAAGATGCCCCAACTATAAATATTCTAACAAAATTTACAGCAAAAAACTTACAATGAAACAAACATAACTGCAGAATAAGCTGTTAAGCTATAATGCAAGATTATGCTTATTTTTAGCATTTTTGGATTTAATATAAAATTCTAAGCACAAAAAAAACACGACATGCAAACAAATTTTAATTAACAAAGTTAGTATTATCTAAGCTACACTATCATAAATAAGCTGAATAAGCTAAACATAAGATGTCAATAAGCCTGAAATGCAACGTGACAGAACTTGAAAATTAATAAAAAAGAAACTTAACAGATATCCAATAGATAGGGAACCTAAGTGCTAACCTAACACCCTCTAAGTCCATATAATTTCTGAATCATAAACATAATGCACCCAATGGTCCATACCAAAATTTGACCATATACTTCAAAATGCTTAGTAAACAGCTGCAACCACCTTTTTATATATTGGTTTCTTTTCTTAAGACTTTAATAAAAAAATTTGTTAAGCATATTAAAATAACTTGCACAAATGCTTAATGAAAACAAAATTTAACTTAGAACTTCATGCAAGTAAAACATATAGAAAGATACAAAGGGGAAAGTTTAAATGCTTTTACAAACTTTTTAAGTAAAACTTAAGAATGTACATCATAAGACACATCCTACACTACTGAAATCTTTGGCCGTATTTATACAAAAAAGAGATGAATTTTAGCTGAGGCCTTGGGTCTTTTTGACTTATGTGACTTTCTGACTGAGCTCGTTATGTGTTAGTTTTGTGAGGGAAAGCTCACTTGTGCTGCTTTGGTGGAGTAATCAACACACAAAAATCCGAAGCCACCAAAATCCTTGTACCCTTTGTAAAAAACTTCAGCCCTACGCTTGCCTTGGACTTGATTGCCACATAGGATTTCTAAAGGTTGTAATAGAAAGTGGGGAATGAGGGGGGGGGGTGAGCTGGTAAGGGTAACTTGGGAGGTGTTTTGTGAGAGAAAAACAGGGGAATGGGGATTTGAAGGTTTGGCGGAAATGGATTTAAAGGTACATTTATGGTTGCTCTTTTAAAAGAGATCTTTGGGGAAAGAAGAAACCCAAGTCCCCTTAACCTTCTCTCTTTCTATTCCATTTTAAGCCGAAAACTTAGTTATGAACTAAGGTTTACGAAATTAACACAATTGGCCCCTCGAGTTTTAATAAAGAAAAGGGAAACAAAGAAGGTTTTGGTTATGGCAGTTTTGGTCCCTGCTGTTTTAACTTAAAAGAAATAAAGAAAGTTAAGCTATTCCAAAACAAACTAGCCTTGATTTTATTTTTCTCTTTTTCTTTTATAAAACAACATTCAAAACTGCATTATAGCCCCTAAATTTATAAAAAAATATTAATGTCTTTTGTTCTAGGTGGTATTGGGCCACTGGTTTTGGTTTGGGCCCAATAAGGTAGAGTGGGATTTTGTGTGTACAATGCTGAGTTGGCTGTAACAGGCTAGGATTGGGCCTTCAAAGTCCCTTCACAGTCTTGTGTCCACTTTCACACAAATGGGCTGTTGTAATTGATTGAGGCCTCTGGTCTTCACATCTTCATAGATTACTATTAGGCTTTCCTTCCGGCCATCAGATGGGTAAAGATTGCATCCAACAGTATTTTCAGTTCCGCTCCAGGTTTTTGAGACTCTCCTCTTGTGGAGTGTGGATTAACTGTGTGGTGATGTTGTGTAGGGATTACGTGTGTGAGGTGTGCATGGGTTTTGCTGACTTGTGTGGTTTTGACTGTGTGGAGACTGATGTGTGGTGATGTGTGAACTTATGTGGTGTTGATTTCCCCGGCCCATCAATGTAAAGATTGCATCCAACATATTTCATTCCGGCTCCGGTTGACTGTTGTGCTGAGTGTGTGCTGTTGATATAGGTGCTGATGACTGGTGCTATGGTTGGTGACTGTATGAGAGTGGTGGATGGTGTTGACTGTGTGTTTGACATGTATTGTGTGTGGCTGTGTGTGCTGCTGTGTTGTGTATGTGTGATGGTGTTGAGTGGAGAATGGCTGTGTGTATTGTTGATGTGCTGAGTTGTGTGTGTCTGGTGTGACTGTTACGTGCTGCTGCATTTGGATGGTGGTGAGAGTTGCTGTGATCGTGAATGAGGCTGAGCAAATGATTCTTCGAAATCAGTACCCTCTTCCTGAGCATAGCCTTTAGCTACAAGTATTGCTTTGTTGCGAATAACAGTCTGAACTTCATCCTCTTTTTTTTTGTTCTTCCATAACCACTTTAGCTTTATCACTGTCTTGCCAAATGGTTTGTCGACGAGTTCCCAGACGTTTAGTCTGTCGAACTGATGAAGTTCATCCTGCATTGCTTTGATCCATGCAGAATCAGCCATTGCCTCCTTAATGTTCTTCGGTTCAACAATACTCACCGTGAGCGCGAACATACACATTTCAGGATCTGCGGCAAGCTGTCGTCTTGTTTGAACTGGCATGGTTGGTTTGTCAATAACTTGTTCTAATGGATGATCTTTTGTCCATTGGTATTCATGACTCTGTTGGTTGAAATGAATGCATATTTTCATTATCAATATTGCATGAGGAAGACTCAGCAATGTCTTGTACCGGTGTACAGAAAGGATTGATAAATTCATCTTGTCAAAACGATGCATTCGCTGCTTGATCATTGTTGTTTTCTTCAGCATGAACATTCATTGGAGAGAAATATTCTTCAAAGAAATGATTGAATAGAACTTCCAAGAGAAATATTCTTCAAAGAAATGATTGAATAGAAATTCGATCTCCTTTTGTGACGAATCTGTTTTGTCTGCTAGAGAAACAACATTTTTCCTTGGGGGCACGGGGCCAGAGATGTCATAATCTGACGCCTTTTGTTTATTTGAAACGAGGTCTGAGGAGATATTGTCAACAGACGTCTCTTGTCGATTGGGCGTGAGGTCTGAACGGATTTGATCAGACGTCATTTCATGAAGCACGGGTCCTGAACTGTTATGATCAGGAGCCATGAATTGAGGCACGGGTCCTGAACAAAATTGTTCAGAAACCATAAACTATCTTTGAGATAGTAGATCTCAACCATACCGTTTCACACCGAATGGAGTTGGATTTTCATTTGCGTCAAAGTAGCTCCAAATGGCATGTTCTTGTAGTTGACTTTATGTTGAAATTGGACGAGAAGGATCGCCAATAACATTCTCTAATGAGTGATTCTTTGTCAACTTAGTGATAGTATTAAACAGTTGAATAAGATGATGCAAATTTAATGGAATGACCCCTTGTCAATTAGTTTCTTCAAAACTAGAGTTTGAAGAAATATTATGAAGGAGGGGTGCATTATTAAATTATGCATTTTGATGTCCATGAATTTATTCTTCAACACCTTGATGAGTGACTTGAGATTGAATTTCCTGATTTGTTGGTGAAGTACTAGTAGATTGTTCATCTTGATCAATGGTAGTTGATGAAGGTGAACCAACTGGATCAACAGCTCTTGAAGCAACAATAGCTACCGGATCTGGGGAAACAGTTCGTGGTGGAAGATTATAGTACTCATTAAACAATGGTTACAACAGGATCTCATAGTCTTTCTTGGATGGTGGAACATATGGTGTTGGAGAAACTGAGATTTGCACGAGTCCTGAACTGATGTATCCAGGAGTCATCAAAGAAGGCGCAGGTCCTGAACTGATTTGCACAGGAGCCGTGACTTGACCATTTCAAGAACTGAACTGCTCTGCTGTAGTGCGGATGTTGGTGGTGAAAGTTGTAATGAATGATTCTTGACAGGGAGGAGATACTGGTTTAGGAGATGAGAGATCGATGACTGAAGTATCAGTAAAGGAACAGATGAAGAAACTTGTTGGATAGGAACAGTGACCATGGATTCAACTTCGGTTTCCATAGTAGTTTTTCCTGGTTCATCTTTTACTTATATATTTCTTCAGGATCAGGCTTAGTTTCCTCATTATCATCCCCAGCATTATCATCTCTGTCAAAATGTTCACTGACCACATCTGCTTCCCACTAAAGAATTAGCTTTTCCTCATCAGGAACCCCTGGCTTGGATCCAGTTCCTTCACTTGAGGCTCTAGAGATGACTGTGGACTCATCAGGAACCCCTAGTATGTTACCAGTTCCTTCATTTGAGCCTCCAGTTCCAGGTTGTCTCTTGCTCATTTTCTTGCTTTCCTTGAGAGCTTTCATTATGTCAGCAGCCTCTTGTTCAGCAGGAGTAAGAGTTTGAATACCCTTGAGCTTCTTAGACGAATCAGAAGACCTCTTCTTTGACACAATAAAGGAATCTCAGAAAGCAATACCAGACTGTCTTCTTTGTGTGGGCTCGGGTTCAGATTCAGCATATGCATCAGACTTGTGTCAGTGATCTGGATGTTGTTTGGAAGCATATGCATCAGAGAGTTAACAACATCATCTCTTGTGTCAGTGATCTGCCATCCAGTTGAGGTAAGAGCTGGATGTTGTTTGGAAGCAGATGCATCAGACTCCCGTGGTTTCTTTGAACTTTGGTGATCATCTTTCGAAGGAGGCTGAGCTGACCCAGAAGCGGCAGATTCGGGTCTTCTTCTCTTTGCTGACCTACCCTGGTTTGATCCAGCTGAAGGGCCTTCATCATCATCATCGTCTTCTTCATCATCACTATCATGCTTTCTCTTGTGGTCTTTAACCTTGACTGCAACTTCCTTATCCATGGCATCTTCATCTGCTATTAAAGCTTCCATAAGAGCATGGTATAGATGGTAGTTGGCAGGATTTCTGTTTGCAGTCTTGTTCTTATTCATGTGTTTGAAGAGAGCACTCTTTAGATCAAATTCTTCAAGAGCCACCTTGTCTGTTGACCTGATGGAGTAAGTTGAATCTTGTTTCTCCTCACCTTGTTCCCTTTTGATTCTGATAATCTCCTTTGGACTCTTTTCAGATTCTTGATTCTTGATGGACTCTGGGCCAGGCAGCGCAGAGTATTTCTCGATTAAATCTGCAGTGTGTCGTTCAAGAATCTTAAGGAGAGCATCATCAAGTTTTGTTCCTAGATATTTATCAACAACCGTAGGAACTTGGGATTTGATTGAAGCCAAAACATCGGCAGAGTGATCAGTCTTCTTGACTTCAGACATCTCTTGCTCCAATCTTGCCACTCTTAGCTGAAGGGCGATGAATGGAGTGATTTCAGGGAGAGATGTGGTGATTGTTGTAGCTTCCGTGTTGATTGGTGGAGGAGTGACCAGTGACGACGGCTTAGTAGATGAGACATCTGTGAAGGGAGCAATCACTGGAGGAGTTGACGTTACTGTCTGATGACTTGGATCAGGTATGGTGGAATCAGACTCCTCTATAACTTTAGATTTCTCCTGATCATCTTCGGTTGGTTTGTCATAAAGAAATTGATCCCCAAAGTTATAAGTGTCATCGAGATTTTTCATGGAAGACATAGAACCAGAATGACTTTCTGGATTTTCTTCGATGACACGTTCGTCTGTTATGAGCTTCAGGTTTTCATGAACCTTTGGGTAGGCTGTCGCGAGGAATTCATCATCCATGTGCTCAGGGTTTGGTCCAGCAAGAGACACATGTAATTTTCCAGAGTTTGATCCAGTCTGGTCTTCTTGCATGGGCTCAAGGTCTGGTCCAGACAGAGCCTCATGTACTTTTTCAGGGTCTGATCCAGCCTGGCCTTGTGTACTAACAGGCATGCTTACTCCTGATGTTACTCTAGATGGGGTTGCAATCTAACATTTGATTACAAGCCATTACCATGAGCTCAAAACTTGGAATGTTTTGTTATATTAGCTCATGACCAAAAAGATTTCTCTTTTCGTTGTCAAGGATAAATGCACTGACACGTACACTCTCCTTTTCTCTGAAGGCGTACACCTTTCTTTACTTTAAGGAACAGGGCTTGAAGAGATGCCAGCAGACGCCATTTGACATTAAGGAACGAGGTTTGAACCGTTTTGTTCAAACGTCATCAAGATGAAGAACGAGGCCTGAACTGATGTGAACAGACATCATTAGACAATGAGGACCGAGGCTTGAACTGCTGTGATCAAGCGTCATTAAGATGAAGAACGAGGCCTAAACTGTTTTGTCCAAACATCTTTTGAAGCATGTTCATCAGATTTGAATTCCTTGAACTCCTGACGTATGAGATATCAGTCTTTTTGGTAACCAAACTCTGAGTCTTTCCTTTAAAGGATTGACAGATGTACCTGCACTTGAGTTAGAAGTACCTGCACTAAAATAAAGAGTTTGATTGCATTCATATGGGTTAGTGATATCATCATTTGAACCATTTGGAGGTTCACTGTCAACTTTGGTTGTGCTATCGGTGAACATCTTTCCAGTAGGTATCCACCTAAGACTAACAGTCTTGAAAATTCTACCCGTTGGTTTCCACCTAAGACAAGATCTAGGAGTGTGTGGTTTCTCATGCACAGCGGAAGACTTATTGAGAGAAAACCTTTGTCCTATACCAATCTGCCTACCAGGTTTATGAGTGTGGTTCTTTGGTTCAACGGGATTATTGTTTCTGATCTTGAGGGACTGAACTTTAGCACAAGAATTCACCTTATTCAGGATCTTTATTATACAATCATCATGATTTGTATTAAAGATATATTTATGACAAATCGAACAGACAAATTGTTTGGAGTCCAAGAAGAAACTAGAATTCCTAGAGTGATCTACTAGAGGCTCACCATTTGACATTCCACCACTACACTTAGATACAGGAGAACTCCTATATATGTTTCTAGGTTTTGGTGTACAAGCATTAGGAGTGCAGTGTGCTCTAGTAGAGGCCATATCCCTATGATTAGGAATCCTGGTTTTGTCTTGTGTCATTTTCCTAGCATCCTCTAGAAAGTACGCATGAACCATATCATTAGAACCATACGATTCTTTATGACTATTCCTAGAGTAGTTAGGTGCATTCACCTGATGAGGTTTTGCAGCAGCAGATTCTCTAACTTTAGGCAAATAATGAGGAGTGACTGTTTTTGACAAATCATTTTTCTCATCAACTTGGGAGGCAAACCGTGGTCTTGACATTCTAGGTCGTTCAGACGTAAACGCATTCGGTTGTCTAACAACTAAATGGTTTCTAGATGGTTGTAAAGGCGGCTTCCCTAAGATTGATGCTTTGGCAAACTTAGAATCTACGATATTTCCTTTTAACTTTCTAAGTTCATTTTTTAATGCCGCATTTGCAAAAACCTTTTCCTGAATCTGAGCTTTTAAATCAGCATTTTCGACAGACTTTTGATTAATTTGAGATATTAAAGAGTCACTGTTGTCTTTATTCTGAACGCGTGTCTTTTTAATTGTATCATAAAGTTCTTTGTAAGTCTGTTTCAAATGCTCTTTTTCTTTATGTAATTGCTCATTTGCTGCAAGTAATTTAGCCACACTATGTTCTAATTCGATGTTAATAGTTTCAATTACATCGATGTCATTTTTAACTTTGGCTTCATTACTTGCTTCCTTCACACTTTTAATTTGATTCTTCAAGTCGCAAATTAGTGTGGTTTTGGCCTGTAGCTGAGCTTTCAAATCATTTATCACAAAAATTCACGAAATTCAGGATATTCCTTATTCTTACATGGTTTGTTACTATGAAAACTTTCTTCCTTTTATTGTATTGAAATTTAAAGTGAAATACAATGTTTTTCAAGTTGTAAAAATCGTTTTAGTTTTGAAAGTTCATTGTAAACTTCCATACAAACCATATCTTTTGTTTTGAGAAGCTCAGCATTAAGCAAAGCATCCTGGTCAATCTCTCCTCCCCTATGACACATATTTGTTGAAGTAGGAGTGGTATTGCTATCAATAGTTTCCAACAGATGTGTGTCATAATTGGGTTCAGATTGCTCAGTATGTTGTTGTTCATTAGCAAGGATATTATGTAGAGCAGTCAATTGTACCTCAGCAAATGGCTCTTCATCATTTATTGGTCTGATATCTGCATCCACAGCTTGTGTGAAATAATTCCCTGAACTGCTACTTGTATCCTGCTTGTCGGGCTTTGTGCCACTGCTTTCTGTGACAACCAACCCAGCATCAACTACTTCACACATATCGACCTTTTCCTCTTTCCTTTGCATCTGAGTTTCAATCTCTGATTTGCTGAATGCATTGTTGTTTTCAGGCTCTATCAAACTGCTTTTTGATATAATCAAGCTGTCATCCATTGCTTGAACTGGATTGATCTGAATATCTTGAGACTGCATCTTGACACTTGACTTAATTTGATGCTCATGAAGTATTTCATCATGCAACTGACTTCCATTCTCCTTTAGTGCATTAACTTCATTTTCTTTCATGCGTAATACACCATATGTATTTACAACTCTATGAATGACCGCTTCAAGTGTATCCAGGTTCTCGAGTAACTCACGTCTGTACGCACTAGGTTCACAGCGCGTGAAGTCTTCGAAGTCTTGTTGCCAACCTTGATTCAGAAGATCCGTTGCATTTACCCCTTTTGAGGCAAGAAATTCCTTGAACTGTGTTCTGAGTGCTTGAAGACAAGTCTTTGCATTAACCCCATGAAGATTCTCTCTTTCAAGTTGTAGCCTTAACTGATCCAGATTATGAAACATCTTCAATTTGAAAGTCTGATGCTCTTCACCAAAGAATGAGCGAAATGCTGGTTTAAATGCATCAACAGCATAAGGCGAATTAAGGAGATAGAGATCATGAAGATGTGTCTCGAGTTGTTCAAACCATGTCATGCAGTTGGAGTGCCTTTGTTTTGCGAGCCGTTGCGTCAGTTGAAGCTCTCTCTCTTTTGAATTAGAATTAGAAGATTCCATTGAAATTCGATGTGTGAAATAAAATTAAGGATCTTAAGTAGATAATGTGATTGATGTTGTGGTTTTAAATGCAATTAACGTTCACGGGATTTTACAAGTCTATGATTAAAACCGATAAAAGATTAACGGGATTTTACAAAATCAATAGAAAACCGTGAATGAATAATCGTTTGATGTTAAGGTAGGTTTGTTGTTTGATTAATGCAGTTTAAGTCCTGTTTAGGTTGACGGTTTGTTATTTGGCCCTAAAATATTTGAATTTTGACCAAAACACAAAATTTACCCTATTACCAAAATTTAAATTTTGTGTAAAAATTAGCTAAAAAAGCTATTGAAAAATTAATTTTTTTCTTAATTTTTCCCGCCAAAAATAATTTGAATTTTTTAACAAAATTTTTACCCTATTACCAAAATTTAAATTTGGTGTAAAAATGAGCTAAAAAGGCTATAGGAAAAATTAATTTTTTACCCTATTAACCAAATTTGAATTTGATGTAAAAATAAGTTAAAAAGAGCTATAGAAAAAAATATAAATTACTTAATTTTTTTTTTCTCACAAAAAAGTGTCGCTTAAAAGGGTGTCAAACCGTCCTCCCCTAGGAATTAAAAACAAACCGCGCACATAAGTAAAGAACCAAACGCCGTCTTTCTTTTTCTACCGCGGTATCTTTTTTAGTATAAGTTTGTTCGCTTTTGCTTCGCTTCCCGCAGGTCGCTTGCCGCTTCGAAGTTTCTCCTTCCGTAGTTTTCACTTATTATTTTACCGCTTTATTTCATGCTTGGGGAGGCTTTAACTTAGTAAACTCGAGTCCTATATAATAACAAAAACCTCCGAGGTAATTTGGAACAAAAGCCGAGCCTTGTGAATTCAGTAATCAAACTTTGCAGAACCGCTTGTTCCTTTTGTGGCAACTCGCCGTGTATTTAAAATAAACAAACCGCTCATTGCCTAGTCTGACTTGTTCAACCCGCCGTGAATGTAAACCGCCGCGATAAGCAACTCGCCGTCGAGGGTCCAAACCGCCAAGGGTTCTTTTCGTGTAATAATCTATTAAATATATTCAAACAGCCTTTTGGGGAGTTAACCGTGTACAAACCGCCGTTCAAATAAGGGCAAAAAAAACTCGTCCGTTTGATTGTTTAAATAAGCAACTCGCCGGTCAAGAAAATAAGAACAACTCGCCATTCTGAGACCCTTCAACACTCCGTGCTACCGGTTTTACCGTAAAGATACCCGGATCATGGTCCCACTTTGTCAACAGGCCGACCCGCCCGGCAAGAAAAACATTTAATATTCAAACCCTCCACAAGAAACACACATGTCGAACTCTAACCAAAATAAGCCCATATATTTTAGGCTTATTGAATTTATTAGGTCATAAACTAAGGTTCATAAAATCCTTCAGCTCCTCTAATGAATCATAAGGATGATTTTGAATTTTATTGGTAACTTTATAAACCCTAATTAAGGATTTCTTTTTGATTATTTGTGTGATTGATAGAGTTGGGTTGTTGATTTTCTATACATTTAAGTTTGTTCATCAAGTAAAAAAAGATATTTAGGAATGGTATGTCGTTTACCAAAATATATGAGGTAAAGTTTCTCATATGATTTTATCAACTTCCTACGACAGTATCTTGCTTAGTTTAATGTGGCTGTGATTCGGATTTTTTGTATTTTCTATCATTTTTTTGTTGTATGATTTAAATTTGGTTAATGTGGTCGTGATATAGTTTTTATATTTTATGGTTGTTGCAGGATAAGCAAGATATGAGGACGTTCTTATGGTCTTTTGCAGACCGGCGGTGCGAAAACTGAGTATGCTGGGAGCCAACAACAAGGGTTGCGAGGTAAGTGTTTTGTCTACAAACAGCTTTATTGATACAATATATAAAAGACAGTTTAGGTTACACTTATTGATCTTTGGCTATTTGTTGTTACAAGTGTTGATCACGGACCAGAAAAAGGTTTGGTGGACGCATGGGAACAACGGCCGAAGACGTTCCACCATTCTTCTTAAAGCTTTCAAAATGGATTACGAAGAGGGTTGCCAGGTATCAGCATTGGTTAGTACTCACATCCTTTTTTTACTTAAGTTGATGATGTTGATACATATATATACCATTATTCTTTTTATATAATTTGGTGAGGCTTAATTTCATTTAATATGTCTTAAGTTAAACACGTTAGCTTTTAATTTTAAGGTTAGCTCAAAAATAATGTTGACTTCAGATTTTATTTTTGGCCAACAGACCTAACCAGCGCATTATAGTCACAAGCCTTTAACCTTTGTGGGTCATTTTCATACTATAGAAACCAAAATTTTAAAGGAAAAAGTTTTTGTTCAAGGAAAACAGAGGCTGAGGTTCGAAAATGAGACAAATGCTTTATACTTCTATGACAATAGTGTCAATAATAAACAACCATACTATCAAGTGCATGACCTTAAACTAAAAGGCAATACCTCTTCTTTTGGATAATATAATCAGTTAAGGTCACTACCGCACAAATACATGTTTTGAGTTTGCTTAAAAGTGACTATTAAATGAACGGCTATGAGGTGTGAAATCATCAGGATGTAAATCTGAAAATGTTCTTGCTCTTTATAATTTGGTTTCATATATTATGTCATAATATAGTAAGTAAAGTTGTATCACAACGAGCATAATGGAAGCTCAAACGCTAAGAATGTAATGCTTTGTCTACAGTTTTGACAAGTCTCATCTTATATTTTGATACCTCTCACCATTATGTGTACTTTATCATTTTAGTGTTCAGAATACTAAACTTCCCTTTCAAATGTTAAATGAAATTTATAACGAAACATGCCTATCTAAACGTTTAGCATATTCAGGATTGTTAGCATGTTCAGAATTTATAACATCTGACTGTTAATTTTTTAGTTGCATATTTGACGTATACTATATATATTGAAATTAAAAATATCTTTTAAAACATACGAGGGGTGTATGTCAGGAATGCCTAGCATGGGGTGCATGGGAGGCACGAGACATTTGGGAGTAGAAACCTTGGGCCGTTTGGTATGACAACACATAGGCCGCTAAGGAGGATAAGGCATGAAGTTGTCGGTAGGAGGAAGCATTGGCCGTTCAAGAGGAGAAAGTCATGTCATGGAAACCTAAGAGGTATGTTTAGTTTCTTATTATTTCTTTTACGCTTCTATTTATATGAAGGTACTTATAAGTTGTGTATAATAAGTCCAGCAGATAGCGTATGGATCTGCTTTTCTTGAATAAAAAATGCACTAAGACTTGCAAAAACAACATTTTGTTGGAAAACTTCAGTAAAATACATTTATAAAAGGTTTCAACTTAAAATGAGGGTAAAACAACTAACTTTATTTTGAAAATAAGCAGTTTCAAATGCGTAACACCTGCATATTTATTTTACATAAAAATAAGCCGATGAACAAAAGCAGGATGAAATTTGAGTCTTATTGTATGCCATCGTCTCTCAACAACAATGTGTCATGCAAAAAATACACACAAAAATGTCCGCTGGATGTTTGTTAGCTGCTTGCAATCATTACTCTCCCGCAAATAACTAGAGCTTTAATCTAAATAAAATGGATGGGAAATATGGAGCAAGTTTGATGATGGATCCATGGTATGTGCTTAAATACACATACCTTTTACCTGATAAAACGAGCTAAAAAGACCAATAATGACAAAAATACATAAAAATGCATTGTATTGCATGTATGGATATATCACTAAAATGACAAAAACAAGGCCAAAACGGACTAAACCGAGCATGAGAATGGAAAGAGCGTAGAAAATTGAAGCCGAAGGCATATTCATCCTTAATGGGCCAACCCGTACCCATTTATTGGGACGGGTCAGCCCATAAAGCTTTGATATAATATACTTAGCCATATTTACAACCAAAAGCCTAAATCCTAATCCAATATTCATGTCCAGGCCCAAGTAAGTAAAGTCAAAAGCCCAAACCACTTATCCCTGACCCACGTTAAAACATAAGAACCTCACCCTAAGTTACTATTCACCATCCCTCTCGTTTTTCACCTTCAACGAACACACAGGGTAAAACATCACTTCCCACACGCTTATTTGCTTCTATAAGATTTATCTAACACGCCTGACAATCATTTAGCCACGTTGGCAATCATACAAACTTTGATTGGTGGATTGGACGTAGAGAGAGATCAAGGGTGCTTAAATGATGATTTGGAATCAAGGGCTAGGATTGATGGATCAAGGACGCTCCTCAAGAGCCTAGAAGCTTTACATCCTTACTATAAATAGTAAGGCTCATTCACACAAGGGATCATCTAGAGTAGGAATAGGAGTAGTATAGTGTAGCTTTTATTTACCAGCTTATTTTATGCTTATTGTATTAAAATTCTGCTTAATGTACTTCTCGTTTTATTAATAAAAAGTAATTTTTAGTTTTAAATCATTTGTGTACTTTAATTTTAGTTGTTACTTATGCCATTTACTAAAGTCTTTTAATAAGCAAAATAGTTTTCTCAAGCTTTCTTTAAGCTTAAATAAGCTCCTAAAAGCTTATTTGATCTTGTTTGTTCACTTACAAGTAAATTGGTTAAGTATGATGGTGTTGAGCTTTTGGATGATAAGCCAGTCATGGATGGGCTTATGGGTTTGGATTCAACGTATTGACAACAAGCTGAATTCCTAGAGCTTTAGATTTTTCAGAGAAAGCTTATGGATGCAGGTTATTCCATTTTCCCTTAATATGCTTTCAAACTGCTTATATATGATTATTATGCTTTTTAGTGCTTATTGTTGTCTTTATATTGCTTAATGTGACCAGTTACTAGCTTAGTTTAGTTTGTTTTAAGTTTAAAATGAATCTGTCAAGTTTTTAGTTAAAACTGCCTAATTTTTAGTTAAAATTGCTTATAGGTTTAGATTATTATAGAGTGCTTATTTTCCTTAAGTTTTTGCTTTCTTGTCCTTAAGTGTCCTTCTACTTAATCTGTTTTAATATTTTAGAGCTAAACTCGGTCTAAGTTAGCTTATAATTGAAATTCAATAGTTTAAAGGGGTGTTTGGGATAAGGTTCTAGAATGGGTCAAATTAGGTTCAAAGCTGTTTTTGGTTTTCAATTTAGTTTGCACCAGCTCTAAATAAGTCTAAATATATGTTTCCATAAGTTTAGGATAAGGATTGTT
>BQNB010000804.1:0-16279 GCA_026074375.1 Tanacetum coccineum
TTACACTTATAATAATATTGTTATTAAAGTCAGGGTATTATACAATCCCAATGGAGTCTGAGGTGACATCTGATAGTGATTTAGAGTGTGATATGCCTACTACTATGTAGAATTCTAGTAATCTTATGATCAAACCAATAACAAGAGTGAGATGTGGGTTGTGATGTTAGAGAGAGATTGGATGGAAAATGGATGAATTGTATAAAATGGAATATGGAAAAATGGAACAACCAACAACCAACCCCTCTCCAAGGCTAGGAGAGGGCTTATATACTACATGGATGGCCGGCCCATGGGTTCTAATGGGCTTCCCATGGGTCTTGGGCCGGACTAGATTACTAATCTAATTAAGACATAAACTACGAGCTAAGACTATTACAACTTGGAAGTGACCGACACTTTTCGTGTTTCCAACAGAGACCCTCCCTCCACCATTTTTGACCATGGCTATCACATATTAGCCATTAGTAGGCCCGACAACCAAGATGTGCAACCACATTCAAGCATCTTTATTATTCTTTTTTTAGATCTAGTGAAATATTAGCAGGCCTGATATGTACTATATATCTAAAGCTAAAAAGAAAAAAAGAAGATATGAAATGTGAAATATTAGTTCTACCTTGAAATTTAAATCTTAATATATGCACCAGTACTTCATTTTCTGTAACAAGGTGTAAACAAGGTAATATTACACCTCAAAGAAAGGTTGTTAACTCTTTTTTTTTGTTTATTATTTTTCTGTAACAGTGGTATCTAGGTATTATGGATGTATTCATCCTATCGATATGAGTTTGACAATTTATTATGTGGTGTGAGTAGATATGGATCTGGTTCTTGATTTAGGAATTATGTGTGAGTCGTGTTTTGATTTTAGATATTGGGTTTTTTGTTTTAGTGAATGATGAATTTGTGATTTTTTTGTGTAAGGTTGATGACGATGGGATTTATGGGGATAGGAGTAGGTGTGTGTCGTTATTGTGTGAGAGATGGGTTATGATATTTGTTTTTTTTCTTTTGTTTATGTTTGGATTTGTGTGTGAGTGCAGATCTGGTGTATGTGAGTTGTGAGACCTTTCGGGGCTAGTTGATATTGACGGTTGTGGTTAATGTAATTCGATTACGATGATGGTGGAGGTGCAGGTCATCGACGGTGGCTGGGAGAGATGATGGTGGCTGGGAGACGATGGTGAAGAACATAAGAGGTGAATCACTAATGAGGATGAAGATGGGTATTGGGTAACTTGTTTTGAGAGAGAAATAAATTAAAAGATAAATGTATTATTTAAAAGAAAAAAATTAAAAGATAAATGTACTATTTAGAAGAAAAAAATTAAAAAAAAAGAACAGAGGTATTTTTGTCATTTTAGTTTGACCAAAGACCAAAAGTGTAACAAACCTTCAAAATACGGACGTTTTTTGCACTTTTGAAATTCGACGGACCAAATCTGCAATTTGGCCAAACCACAAGGACCATTTTTGCAATTCTCTCTTAAATATATAAAACGTGTTTTTATAAAAGTTATTTTATAAAAACTGTGACTGTATAGAATTTTGTAAATTCTGTAAATATTTTATTATGATAGATCATCTAAATAGAAAACCGTGGATATAAAGTACACTAAAAACGGAATTAAAACGAAGGAGTTATGATTTTACAAGATATCGATAATTAAGTTTATAAAAAGTAATTTTATAAATAACAGTTTCTGTTACTGTTCATGTACAAATTTTTATAAATATAATATTTTGATAGATTTTCTCAATACGAAACCGTGGGTATAAAGAACGTGTAAAACGGAATTAAAACAAAAAAGATATGATTTTATAACGATTCAATGCACTATTTTCTGACATGAATAGTGTTGGTTCGTTTCAATAAAAACCTTACAAAACAATATAGCATTACTTATATAATATTTATACATGTTTTTAACTTTATAAAAAATATTTTACAAAATGATTAAACTATTTATATAACATTATATAAATAATAAAAATATTAAATCAAGTATTGTTAACAAATAATCAGTTGTTGGACAAAGATAATATTTTTACGGACACATTTACTTGGACATTAAATATCAAGCGTAACTTAAATAATGTTTCGACATTTATAATTTAAACAAAAACTATTAGGTGGTGATATAACTCTATAATTTATATTGTTGTATTTATTTTAAATACATTATACTCATACGACCTATAATTAATTAGGTCGCATTAGGATTTTACGTGACGATTCACTCAAATGATTTATATAATCAATTCATTCACTGAGGTGAGTTCATAGCCCCATTTTATACAATTACAATGATTTACAACTTTTGGGGTGAGAAACATGCATTATTTTACATTTGGGCGCAAGTACACTTTTTTACAAATTACGAGTTTGCCTAAGTAGCGATAACTCACTATGCCCATGAATTATGAACTGTCAATTACTGGAGGTAAGCACGAGTGTTGTAAATAGATCTATTTGGGATTGACATCCCCGTTCGGGTGAGTAGCGCTCACTAGTTTTGGTGAATCGAACTAGCGGACGTATACCATGTTGGAACATTTTGGATGTTACGGATTGAACATCAACACGGGCACATTAGGATATTTTGTTATGTATCAAAATCTTTATGTTTTCACAACCATGAACTATTAAAGCTTGGAGCTTTTGTATCAAACATTTCAATCAATCAAACGTATCTTTTAAAACGACTCATTTAGAGGTCGTTCTCATATCTTGTGCTGTTTTTATTATGAAGTAACACTCCCGGACCCTTATTCCGCTGGGTGTTACAAACATGACACCGGATTCTAGGTTGACAGGCTAGACGAGGTATCTCGAAGACAATCTTATTATTCGACGTGAATATAAAGAAGGGGTTCAGAAATCCAGATGCTGACATGTTTTCAAACATGTCGCAACTTCGAAATCCAAGGCTTATTATGTTCGTAAGAGTCTGTTGCAACTTGTCTGTTCCCTATGCACATTAACACATAATAAGGCAGATAATAGCAGTTTATATGGTTGTTGCACATGTAAATTCGTTGTATGTACCTCTCCACCAAGCAACACACAACAATAGACAAGCGGCGTTACCTTTAGAACTTTTAGGGCTATCCATTTATGGTACACCCTGACTTCTAAGATTCTTTTTTGTTCCCTGGGTTTTAGCTTCCCAACATTATTTTCTGGCATTCTAAAGACAACAGTAAATGGAGTCAAGTCAATACAAAAAAATCAATGCTTGGAACAGCGGAAAATAGAAACAACATGGCAAAAACAATATTAGCCAAGTAACAACTTTAATAAGAAACTTATCTGCAACTCTAACTCCAAACAAATAGGCCATACAAATTACATGGTGCATCATCAAGTCAAGTTTCTAGTACAACAACCATATCATATAATCTAAACAGTAGAGTAAATAAGAACCAAAGCAAAAAAGAAAATGTGCAACTAATATTTTTTATAAGAACCATGTCGTTCATATTTTTTGTTATCAAATTTTTACACGGTGCAGTTCTCGTATCCGCCGATTTTTTTTCAAGTTGCACAGTGACTCTGATACAGCGAACGACTATCCGAAACATGACTCTGCGGACGTTATTCGGTGACTGCTGAATGTGCCCAAAATGTGACAGCAATTCTTGTGATATCGGATTCTCAAAAGACCCTTCACCTTAACACTTGTTTCCTAGGCATGAAACACGTGTCTAAGATTAACCTGTCGTTAATGGTCTCTTATCCAAAACACCAACATCCAAAGATTGAAGCAACAAAAATCACATAGTTGCAAAAACAAAATGTTTATATATACATTAATCTGCAAAGACTGTATGAAAAGGAATGCACCAAAAAATCCACTAACCTTCAAAAACAACATTGACTAAACCTCCACAATTAGTTTACTTATCGTGGCTCATTGAAAAACTGTCACATTCACTTCTTTATAGAGACACCGAATCATTAAAATAAGAGAAACCTGCACCAAATAATCCATGATGCCTTGTTACAACCTTTTTCCAAAAACAATGATCAAAGTGACTATAGCATATATTAAAGAAACAAATTTCGCTGACCTTCAACCTTAATGTAGTTTCGTCCTCGCAAATCGTCGTCAAAAACCTCTAAACGACCACCACCTTTGGAGTCACATAATCCTCTTCTCAAAACTTACCTTTTAGGTGCGAGGTGTATACAAATAGATTTTCTCTTTCTTATTAATCACTCACCAAGTAGCTAAATTTTATTACTTCCATTTTCATATTTTGAATTTAGCCCCGTATTTCATTATAAAAAATCAAATAATAAAGGTGCAAAGAGATCCGATCATTCACATATTATAAGCTACCATCATAAGCTTACACAATCCATTTTTATATTTTCATATTTCCTTCATATCTGTTAGTTTCAGGATTTGATAAAGATGGTTTTATGATGATGTATTTCGTACTACTACTTGTTACTTCAAGGCGAGTTCTCTCTATCCTTAAAGCAATTTTGCCCCCACCGTTCTTTCGAACAATCGTGTTTTGGGTTACCGACGAATTGCCTCCCAAGATACAATGAAGCAACGTATGTAGCAATTATCAACACTACACGAGGTGGTGATAATCTGGATGAACTACCGAGTTATCGAGGTTTTCAAGACACTACAAATAATAGTTCTATAGCACTATTATTTATAGCAATCGGGTATAAAAGAAAGGTTTTGTATGTGTTTATTTTGGTTTTGGATGATCAAAAAACGTAGAAAGAACCTAATATTTATAGGCAATCTCGTGACCATTCAAATAGTCACATTGGTTTACAAAAAGGTGCTATTAGTGACGGTTTAGCGACGACTTAGTGACAGAAAAAGCGTCACTAATCTTTATTGCCAGAAACAGTCGCGATGCTTCAGTCACAAACACCCTATCAACAGATCTAACCGCCACCTTTTCGAATTGACGCGTCTTCTCTATAATAAATTTAATTAGCGACGGTTTTGTGACAGAAAAAACTGTCGCTAATAGCAATTTCGTGGATCAAAACCAAAACACAACAAAACTCTTTATTTTTCTTCCTAAGACTTGACCCAAATCGACTTATGTTTGTTTTTGAAAATAATTACCCAACAATCCCCCACCATTTTCAAAATAGACATAAGTTTTGAAAACGACACATAAGACCTAACCCGATTCAGAAAACCCCGGGGGTGTTATGCATAAGTAAAGATGGAATATTACACCTTGAATCTTTACGTAGTGAAAGCGCTCAAGCTTAACTAGGGTAAGAGTGGTTGAACCAAAGTCATTGAACCACCTTCCTTTATATGTTAAACGGAAACGCTTCACGCATATCCTTCCTCTCGTTCATTCAATCCACTTTGTGCCGACCCGTTTAAACTGGCCTTGGGTCTATATCTCGGTTTCTCAGAATGCTTTAGAGCCAAGCCCTTCAGCTCATAGGAAGCGGCCTCACTTCCACATTCAGATAGGTGGACATTATCAAGGATGTTACCGTAGCTTAAACATCCCAACACAACATGTGTTATAATTCCATTAAGAATTTTCCAATTCACCCTTTTTCCTACACTACGGTTCAAGTTCTACTAACCCTGGGATGATGATTAAATTTGCAGAACTTCTAGTCACGTTCGGATGATGTACTTTTGCTTCTCTAGAGACTTGGTGAATAACCAAGCGTCAAGACAAGGTTCCATCATGGGTGACTAATTGTACATGGGCTTGAGTCCCATCCCTTACGAAGTACTTTCAATCAGTTTTCTTGGTAGTCCTTTTGTAAAAGGATCTGCTAAGTTCTTACTAGATCGTAAGAAGCTAACGGTGATCACCCTATCATTTATCAACTGATTAACTTGTCTGTGTCTAAGTCCAATATGCATGGACTTACCATTCTACACTTGATTGTACGCTCTTGATAGTGTAGATTGACTATCATAATGCACAAATATTGGCGGCATAGGTTTCGGCCATAAAGGAATGTTTATTAACAAGTCCCGTAGCCATTCCGCTTCTTTGCAGCATGAAGCCAGTGCTACAAACTCTGCTGCCATAGTAGAGTCTGTTAAACAACTCTGTTTCTTTGATCCCCAAGACACTGCACCCCCACCAAGAGTGAATAGCCATCCGCTCATGGATGCGTAGTCTTCTTTATCAGTTATCCAACTTGCATCGGTATAACCTTCTAATACTGATGGATCTCCGCTGTATACCAAACCATAATCCATGGTTTTCTTTAAGTATTTAAATACTCAATTTACAGCATCCCAATGTTCCTTGCCAGGACTACTAGTATGCCTACTTAATCTTCTTATGGCATAAGCAATATCAGGTCTAGTACATGTCATTGCATACATAAGACTACCAATAACCTTAGCATACTTGTTTTGGGCTAAGATTCTCCCAGTATTGTAAGTCAGTTTGGAACCTACTTAGAATGGAGTGCTAACAGGCAAGAAATCAAAGCTATCAAAGTGGTTTAAGATCTTTTTGATATAATGAGACTGTGTTAACATCAGACTATTTTCCTTTCGAAGAATCTTGATGCCTAAGATGACATCAGCTTCTCCTAAATCTTTCATATCGAAGTTTTCAGATAAAAGTTTCTTTGTCATTTGCACTTGTTCTTGGTCAGTTCCAAAGATTAACATATCATCTACATATAAGCAGATTATAACACCCTTTCCATTAACAAATCTACTATACATACACTTGTCTAATTCGTTAATTCTAAAGCCATTAGATAGGATCACTTGATCAAACTTTTGATGCCATTGTTTGTGAGCTTGTTTAAGCCCATACAAGAATTTAATAAGTTTACAAACTTTATTTTCTTGTCCTGGCATCACAAAACCTTCTGGTTGTTCCATGTACACTTCATCCTCTAATTCACACTACTATTTACAACATCTTTAATGTTCAATTTGAACATTCCATTGGTGTGGTAGCCTTTGCCAATGAACATGCCACCTTTGGAGAGGATGAACTTATCAGATTCAAAGACAAGTTTAAAGCCGAATTTGTTCAGGAGTGATCCAGACACCAAATTCTTACGGACATCTGGGACATGGAGGACATCATTAAGGGTTAAGGTGTTGCTAGAAGTGAACACCAAATCAATTTTACCCTTTCCTTTCACTTGTGCAGTTGTGTGGTTTCCCATGTAGAGCATAGAGTATGAAGGCTCATATGTTTTGAACATGGTCTGGTCGTTGCACACGTGTCGAGTGGCTCCAGAGTCCACCCACCAAGATTTCTCTTCTTCGAGCGAGAACGCTTCGGATATCATGGCAACAAAGTTATTATCTTTGTTCTTGTTGTCATTTCCTCAATCCTGTTTCTTTTTTAAGGCGCGGCATTCCCGCTTGAAATGTCCCGGTTTTTTGCAATTGTAGCAGATGACATCCTTTTTATTCTTTTTGGACTTCTTTTTGTCCTTATCATCGTGTCTACGTTTCTTTCCACCAGCTTTGGAAGATTCTCCCTTTTCCTCCACGACGTGTACCTTGGATGTGTCATCATTTGTTTTGTTTTCCAAACGATACTGTTCTTCAATAAGAAGATGCTTGCCAAGGTCTTTTAAGGATAAATCATACTTACGATGTTTATGATTTTTCTTAACATCTTTCCAAGTGGATGGGGGTTTGTCAATGATGGATGCCACTTGTATGGATTCAACCATGTTCATGTTGTTTTGTGTAAACATACTAAGAATGTGTTCAAGTTCATACATTTGGTCCATTATTGGCTGTGGAATCTACCCATTCTGTAAGAATTAATTTGGAAACAATAAATATCTTACTTGTTGCGTCTTCCGTGAAGTATACGTTCTCAAGAGCTTTCCAAAGTTCCTTAGCCGTGTGGATTAGTTTATATACGCGAGTGCGGATTGATCATAGCGTTTGGAGGATATGTCACGGACAAATGAAATCGTCATTTTCGAAACTTGAGACGCTCACGGCGACGGCAGCCAGGGTTTCGTTTTACGGAGTCTGAGGTACGACTTGGTCAGGACACATGCAACTTTCAATGTGGCTAAAATAAATTGCATTTTCTTTTGTCAATGCTTGGAACTTCCACCATCGAAACAGTCCAACTTTACTATGTCAGTTGACATTTGCATCAAGTTCTTGGATGCCATCTTGATTCAGAAATTGCTTTAAGATTGTTAGTTTCGGGATTTGATAAAGATGGTTTTATGATGATGTATTTCGTACTACTACTTGTTACTTCAAGGCGAGTTCTCTCTATCCTTAAAGCAATTTCGCCCCCACCGTTCTTTCAAAAAATCGTGTTTTGGGTTACCGACGAATTGCCTCCCAAGATACAATGAAGCAACGTATGTAGCAATTTATCAACACTATACAAGGTGGTGATAATCCGGATGAACTACCGAGTTATCGAGGTTTTCAAGACACTACAAATAATAGTTCTATAGGACTATTATTTATAGCAATCGGGTATAAAAGAAAGGTTTTGCATGTGTTTATTTTGGTTTTGGATGATCAAAAAACGCAGAAAGAACCCAATATTTATAGGCAATCTCGTGACCATTCAAATAGTCACATTGGTTTACAAAAAGGTGCTATTAGTGACTGTTTAGCGATGACTTAGTGACAGATAAAGCGTCACTAATCTTTATTGCCAGAAACAGTCGCGATGCTTCTGTTACAAATACCCTATCAACAGATCTAACCGCCACCTTTTCGAGTTGACGCGTCTTCTCTATAATAAATTTAATTAGCGACGGTTTTGTGACAGAAAAAACTGTCGCTAATAGCAAATTCATGGATCAAAACCAAAACACAACAAAACTCTTTATTTTTCTTCCTAAGACTTGACCCAAATTGACTTATGTTTGTTTTTGAAAATAGTTACCCAACAGAAATTAACTGCTTTAGACTGTTTTAGGTATTGGTTAAAGTAATCAATTTTCGGCACCTATTTTAACAATTTTAGGGAGCATCTGCCTTTAAAAAAGGTTTTAGGGACTAGTTGTGATAAAGGGAATTGCAAGTTGGTTGGCATTATTGTTCATTGTGCATAATCCGAAGACAACTCTTGTTCAACTTATTTCACCCGCACACGACTTGTTTATGACATAATTCTACACGGATATGTTTCAACCCATTAGAGCAACCAACTTTAGTTACAAAAATTCATAGGTATAGCAGGTCAGTTTCAAATCTATTATGTTGTGCTAATCCTAGTACAAAGTTTCTGCTGTAACACTCGTGGAACCGTATCATCTGACTGCATTGTTCCTCTATTATTATGTCGTGCTAATTATTACCACCTTAGATAATCAAAGTTGTTTGTCGTATTTAAGCAATTACTTGAGATACAGTTTCTGGACCCGTTATAACAAACTAAACACTTCACTTGGTAACAAAACCTATACTTGCATTCACATCACCATCAACCAAATACTACCTTATGTCACTTCTAGCTAATAATGAGCAGAGAGTACTATTTTGGTTACATTAACATATTTTTCAAGATGTCATAGTCAATCATCCATAAAAAATGACAATATTTGTTGCAAAACGGTTAATAACAATTTCAGCTTGACAAATTTGCTTATTTAAAGGCATATATTTAAGCAATTTGAGATCATGAATTCAAAATCTTATGCATTAACATGACATGATATAAGTGAACCAATGCAACATAGCCTTATTATGGACATACTTCGCGAAATGCGGATGAAGGATACTTTGTTTAAGAATATCATTGTACATAACGCCAATTTACCGATATGACACATTAAGATAAAAACATAACCTTAATCTACCCATTCATAAAAGATAGGCTGATATTGTCACTTTGACCATAAACTATAGAAGAAAGTTACAATTGTCATGACCTCGTATCCATAGATGACTATAGGTTTAATTGTAATGACCTCATATTCACATATGACTAAACGACTATAGCTATTTCCCAAAAAGATGTAAAGTATTTGACGCATCTCCGTTCCTTGGTAATTAACTTTAGAAAAAAAATCATTGAGAAAAGGCATACACACGAACAGCAAAAAAACATCATTGTCAATAGATTCATGCTACAATCTGCTACTTCTATTTTTTCCATGTGATCCCTAAAGTCAATGCATAAAATAGTTGCTGTCCTACATTGCATCCAGACATTTTTTGAGATGTTTATTTCGAAAGAAACATGTTAATAATGCATCCATACCTTTTCATTGCAACTGTTACCAGCTTACTATAGAGACCACTTGCATTGTTCAAGTTAAAAACTTAGATTTAGATTTTGCCAAACGATAGACTAAGAGTGACGTCTTTGGTGTAACTAAATTATCAAATGAGAAGTTCTCATGGTGTGCCCCTATTCCACCAAATAGTAAAGTGTCAACCATATGCTGTGAAATTAAGTCGCAAGGCAATAATGATTACATTCCAAGCAGAGATGTTGCTCACAAACTCCTACTTGAGTTGCCAGATAAATTTAAGAGACATCTTTAGTTTTTTCAACCTAAATAAACCAAAAGAAAGATTAATCAGTTACTTGTACTTATCATTAAATATTGAACTAAGCTCTAATTTATTGCAGTAGATCAATTTTTTACTGTGACTACAGCTAGTAAAGGGGACTGAATATCTCAATTCCCCATTCACAATCATATAATCTACTGAGGGATGCATCAAAAAGGTTATAAAGATTATACTATAACCCCTGAACGATTAGTAACTTCTATAATCTCAACCTTTAAAAAGTTGGCAAAATGGATTATTGCTTAGTTTATGGTACATACCAGGTTAGTTTGACCCAAAACGATCATATAAACCCTCTAATTGGTGCTAAAACAGTGTAATTGTAGAAAATTGTTAAAAGCATGTATGTATATATATATATATATATATATATATATATAGTTTTGAGAAAATTGTTTCAAGCTTCTGACTTTCTATGTGATTAGCAATCCAAAAAATATATTCATGTTGAGATAATCCAAAATAGTTTGTATCTAAAAAGACGTATCAAAGAAAATGCTGAAAGTTGCACACCTGTGCATCAAGACTATGCCTTTAAAATGTTTGAACCAGCTCTTCTTGGTCACGCCTGCACATATGAATCAGGAGAATGATAGGAAAATGAGATTTTAAATTTTGGAGCTGTTCACAAACATCTCTATGCTCATAAGAATTTGGATTTTAAATGCATCCAGCATTCACACGAAAAATGTGTAAACGATCAGTTGCACTTTTATCGGTATCACACATCGATTTAGTCAAAGAAAACTCATAAGAATCATAATCAAGGAATTTATAACATTGACATAATCTTATTAAATGGATTCAAAATCTTATAAACAGTAAGTAAAAGCTGGAGAATATAAATCACCTTTGTTGTAACTATCAAGGATTGGCTTCTTTTTAAGAAGGGGGGAATATCTTAGTCTCAATCAGTGTCAACAGTGAACGCGTTGAGCCCTGCACAGAACCACCAAAATGTAAAGCACACATGAATTGCTTAAGTACTCAATTACAATGTTACTGTAACAGTTATGGAAATATCATAGTTATGCCTGTTGTAGTTTTTATATTGTTGAAAAATCGTAGGTTCTGTTGGAGGGATTTCCAGGATCGATCTATGATCATACAAGCATCATGAACAACAACATTCAAGAATATAAAGAAGAAAAGATTGGGTTGAACCCTTTTGCAGAATTTTATTGATAATGAATAAAGTGGGTTACAAGATTTGTTTACATGGAGGCCTATATATATGAGAGAAACGGTATGACTCTTGGTGAAGAGTCGTGATGGTTTGTAGAAACCAACATGTCTGTTCCTTTTATCAACCGTTCCTCTATCTAACCTAATCTAGGTTTTCGGGTATGGGCTCTAAGTAAACATGTTCTGGGCCTGCGATTTTTGGCATAACAGACATTAAGTCCAACAGTTCCCCCCTAATGTCTTGATGCCAAAATCTTCTCGTTCGTTCCTTGCTTTGTTCAGAAATTTGATTCTTTGGTGCAGATGCTTGCTTGAATCTTCATGGTTTGGGTCTCGGTTTATCTTGCTATGAACCACACAGGTTCGAGTCTATCTTGCTATGAACCACACAGGTTCGGGTCTTGCTTGCTGTGAACCACAAAGGTTCGATCCCTCTTGCTAAGAACCATGAATCTTCCTTGCCTTCTGTCTGCTTCTTTTCTTTCTGAATCTATCTTGCTTCTTTTCTGAATCTTTCTTTCTTTTCTGAATCTGTCTTGCTATGAATCATCTTGAAGTTTCAATCTTCATTGGCAGTATGATGTATGCATTAGTTTGTGCTTGCCTTCCTCTTCCTCCTTGAGGGTAATTCCAAAATGCTCGACTCTTCCTTTCTCTTTTGCAGCCAACGATCCATCCATGTTACCATCTCCGTGGTAATCTTCGAAGCGCCTAATGCCTTCGTATCCTCCAGTGGGATTCCTCGATGATCTTGCTGCCTTATAATGCGAGACAAGGGCTTCCAAATAGTCAAGGTAGCATCTTTGGATCTCTATTCCATCGGATCTCATTAATCCTAGGATCTCTGCAAGCGCTCTAAATTTTCTGGCAAAAAATGCATACCAAAATCTTTGAGTCTGCCTTCATCTTCCTTTTTTTCAAAAAAAAGCATGATCTTCTTTTCTGCTTCTGGATCCATCATGATCTTTATAAAAACGCAGATTTCTTCTTGAATGATGATAGCCGACATGACTTGTTGTGTTGCTTGATCCCTTCCGCTCTTACCAAGTAAGAGGGTCTTGAATCCTTTATATCCAGGATCCTGTTACACAGGTCCCTTTCATCCGTATATCCAGGATCATATGATCAATAACAATCAACATGTACATCAAAAAACCAAGAATAATAAGAAACAAGAAGATTGGTTGATCCCTTCTGCAAAAAGAATTTTATTGATAATAAAAAGTGGGTTACAAAGATTTGTTACATGAGGCCTATATATATGAGATGAAACGGTATGACTCTTGGTGAAGCGTCGTGATGGTTTGTAGAAACCAACAATTGTCTGTTCCTTTTTATCAACCGTCTTCCTTTATCTACACCTAATCTAGGTTTTTTTCGGGTATAGGGCTCCAAGTAAAAAACATGGTTCTTTCTGGGCCTCTTGCGATTTGGCATGACAGACATTAAGAATCCAAACAAAATTTTTTTCTTCTTTTTGTATTCCACATTGTATCATAAGCCAGGAGATTTTTTATTTTCAGTTACTGGTAAACAACGGAAAGATTTAATTTTGTTACTGGTAATCAAGAAGCAATCAAAACTTGCATAAGAAATTTTTTATGAGCATTGTAATAAAAAATTCAAAATACATTTCTCACAAACAAACCCTTGCAAGATTGCATACATACATCGATCGTTTGATATAAAACAAGAAACAAATTGATAAAGATGCGTGACGACAAAAAAATTACTGTGTCAATTAAAAATCGACATGTATAAAAGAAACAACCAAGAACCCTTTTCAGATTTTTGATTAGTTGAATAAAGAAGGTAAAGTTAGCTGATTAACTGCTCGGCATGATTTTCTGATTTGTCCTTGTTGTCCTGTGAGGACTTGGACAGCGCCTAACTTAACCATGGCTTGGCCAAATTTAGTGTTAAAATTGGATGACCTAGCAATTCTTGCAACCGTAGACTTACTCAAACGGTCTGATGCTACATCTTGATCAAACTTAAGGACTCCCCTACGCTTTATAATCTGACTATAGAAAGATTTGTCAACAACCGCTGAGCTATATGGGTTTTGATCCAAGTTTGCTGTGCGATCAATGGTTGCATTTTGGGCACATGTTTTTCTCAACGATGATAATAACGCTAAATCCATTGTTGGGTCGGGTTTTCCAGTGTTTTTGAAGTTGTATAGACGGTCTTTGAATAAAGAACAATGAGCGATCCCAATACTGTGACCACCTAAACCAAAGCAAAAAACAAAATGTTTAGTCAAAAATTATGCAATAACTAATATGACAATTTTGATTCATAAACTTTTACTTATAGATCGAACTGATACGTGATATTTGATATGATAACTTGGTGAATTACCAAGAAGATAGATCATGTCGGTGGTGGTGAGTCCTTTGAGAGCAAAAAGTTGGTTCGCAGTCGCCACTGATGCTGTGGGAGGTGGGAGGGATATTGTATTTTGAGCAAGAGACACAAGTCCATCTCTTCTTCCAGTTTGAACCTTGTATCTACCTCCACCACTCTGCATTAGTATGATTTCAAAAATTAGAAAACAGTTGTGAAGCTCTCATTAATTAGGTTAGGTTCATTTACTACTACTACTACTACTTACCAAGGACACAACATCTCTTGTTGCCATAATTATAATGTCAGCACAAGATACTACTCCCGGGCACGCATTCTCAACTGCGTCCTTTGCAGCATCAATGACATCGAAGCCTCTGACACTTAAATTTGGTGGTGCAGTTTTCTCAGAGTTAGGCCCGTCTAGTAGAATCGATGCATCACATCCCTTTTATATTTATGCAAAATTAAAATTATGAATTATGATTTTCTCTAATTAATCAAAATGTGATTAGGGTTGCATGCATGCATGCATCAAAATTTAAGACACTTACATTAACAAAGCAATCATGGAATTGCATACGAATGAGAGCAGGGGCGATTGTTCGGTCTCTAAGAAACTTGGAGTAGACAGTTTTTCTTACAATGTCTTCAACATCTGAAGTTTGACACTTGCTTTTGTAGAACCCGTATTGGAGACCGACGTAATAACCATAGCAGTGACCAGCGAGGTTCAGGAAGATGAAACCAATTGCTAGTGCAACTGCTTTACCGTTCGCCATTGATATTTAAGTATGCAAACTCTTAACTGAATTTGGATGATGAGCAACAAATTTTGCTTGGCATTTATAGCTAAGATAAGATTCGAAGATTATTTCTTAATTAAATACTGGCTTTCACGTTGTGTTGAGACGTGTGGAGATTAGTGGCTTAATTAACTTGAACATCCAACTCACTTTTCATGTGCTAATAGAATAACAGATATGATTTGAAATCTTTGAATTTCAAATATTACTTGTTTTTCCATTGTTTATTTTATTCATTTGGGGGCTTAGTGAGGACTCAGCTTATTGTGTCACGGGTCTGAATTGGTCAAAGCTAGTTATTATTATTAATCATTATCAGGCTCACAATCACCTGCTGACCAATAAGGCTGTAACACATAAGCCTGAGTCCTCACCTTATCATGTGCCCCTGAGGCACATGTTAGAAAAAACCTTCAAATATTACTTGTTTTTTCCATTGTTATGTTATTCATTTGGATTAATGTTTATATGCAAGGTTATTTGTATTTATATTAGAGAAGGTTTATTCTAAAATGGGGATTCCTAATGTTTTCCACCAAATATAGCTAAGAATCACGAGAGTTAATCCCAGTTTATATTTACCGTTGCGACTCAATTATTCGATCATGATCGTGTTCATGTTCTAATTTCGACAGCGTCAGCATGTTGGTTTTTAAAGCTATACGCACTCGCTCACTTTGGTTCGTAATTTAACCTACACAAGTTAACTTAATTATATGTATATATCATCTTTATTCTCAATTCGAAAATCTTCTTCCATCACTATCGTCTAAAAGTCATGGTAACTATTTGGCCTACGAACTTTGTGGCCAGTTGGAATTATATGGTTGACGTCACCTCGTACGACATTAATTGCTTTTGGTGGCCCTACATGTGTCACTTACCTGTTAAGGCGTGTTAACGAGATCAAGTCAAAGTGGCAATATGCCAATATACAAAGTGTTTTTCTAACATGTGCCTTGGGGCACATGTTAAAGTGGGGACACAGGCTGTGTGTCACAGCCTGATTGGCCAGCAGTTATTGTTATTAATCATTATCTGACCTCATAAATAACTGCTGGTCAATCAAGCTGTGACAGACAACCTGATGTCCCCACCTTAACATATGCCCCTGGGGCACATGTTAGAAAAACCAATATACAAAAGGTTTTTCTAACTGACTTGAGGCACAAGATAAAAAGGGAATAAAGTACAGAAAAATACACAGGGACTTATAGAAAAGTAAAGAAAAGTACACAGGGACCCACAAATTTGCGGATCTCTGTGTACTTTTATATACTCTTTTGTAGACCTTTGCTTTCTTATCTTGTGCCCCTAGGGCACAAATTAGAAAAAACCCATATACAAATAAGTATTTTTATTTTGATTTCATCCACTAAGGGTCATGTTATTCGACCTTTAACTAAATTATGATACAAGATA
>BQNB010000804.1:20319-102728 GCA_026074375.1 Tanacetum coccineum
TCTAAAAGCCTTACGGAATTCTTATCATTGATATTTTGATATAATTCTTTTTGTTATATATTTATATTTATTATATATATATATATATATATATATATTTATATATACTAAAGGAGTTGTTTTTAAGTGAATCACCGGTCATAATCTTAAAGGCAAGTATTTCAAAATAAAAACTTGGCCTCACAACGAGAAGTTTACTTTTCTCGGGAATGAATTACTTCAAATTCATTCAAAGGCTTGTGTTTACTTTGCAACACAACCCGTGCGTCCTTTATACAAATTAATGTACGTGTCAGTGCATTTATTTGTCAAAATAAGAGAAATCTTATTTAATGGAGTTGATTTTTTAGAAATAAAATAATCATTTCAGTAATTCATCAGTAAATGATTTTTCAAGGCATTTGACCACTCAAACAACGACTACGGCTCTTTAAATAGAAAACGGGTCATTGTTTGAGGGGAAGGAAATGTCAAATTTACTCTTCAAAAGTCATAAAGGTTTAAAAGGAAAAAGGTTTTAAACAATAACGGGATAATATTTAAAGGGGAGTTAATTAACTTTACCTTATTTGTGCATTATATGTTATGTGTTTATACCTTGAGATATGTGATACAAAATAATTTAAGGCTTAATTTAGTTTATAAACACATAGGGACTAAAAGTGACAAAAAGGTAAACTAGAAATGCCTTAAGTAAGTTGTTAATGAAAATTAGAAAGGATAATATAGTTTAGGGGGCATTTGTGTCACAAATCAAATTTGTTAATAACAAACACCCTCTTCCCGTCACCGACACACACACAAACATACTCTAATTTTTCCCTCCCACTCTTTTCAAATTGTCACCTTCAATAACCTTCATTCTAATGATTTTCAAGACTTGAGATAATCTACAAATATTCTCCTTACTATCTAAACAATTCATAATCGAATGGAATTAGGTTGAATCATGAAGTATTGCTCAAAATCCCTTGAAATTGGCTTAGGGTTAGTGAAAATCAAAAGTGGACCAAATCCAAAATTGATTAAGGGGTTTTGATACTTAAAAGGTGTAGATTGCTCGAATATAATGGTTTGTTATGGGGTTAACAAATGGATATGATTTACTTGATTCTTAGTTGCGAAAAAATGGGTTTTAGGGGATGACTTGAAATTTGTGATGGTTTTGTGTTTAATATGTGTTATCATGCTTATGTAAATGCATTTGAGTGAGAAAATCCATGTTGTGTATGTAAATTATGTGTGCTTGAGCCAATCGAGTGATAATTTACTCATTTTTGTCTCTAAGTAAAAATCTTGTGGTTAATTCATGTTATAGCTGACATATGTTACTTATGTATGCTTAGTTCATGTCTATGTGTGTTGTAAATGCCTAAAAATTATAGTTTGTAAAAATAAAAATTTATATAGGGCGATTTATACGTAACTAAATATAGGCGAAGATTTATACATCACCTATAGGCGGCGATTTATACATCACCTATAGGTGGCGATTTATACATCTCCTATAGACGGCGATTTATACATAACTCCTTAGACGGTGATTTATACATGATTTTAAAAGATGATTTTTTTCTAATGTGTTTTCATTGATAACTTTTTTTAGGATAATTTGTCTGTATATCATATGTTAGTTGTTAAATTGACTGTGTTTGACCAATTGTTAGCTTGTTGACCTTAGGTTGACTTTCTGATCAATGTCTATCGTCCTATACTTTAACTAAATGCCTGATACATGTGTCAAATCTATCTAATAAATCAATGTAAATTTCTTCTCTAAGTGTATACCCATGAATCAAATAGGTCAATCAGTAATGTATAAATTTGGTTGTATATGAACTGTATTAGACTATTCTTAGTAGAAACATGAATTTAGTTGCTGCTAAATAAGTTTCTCTCGACAATGATTTGGTTCCTCCAGAGAAAAGACTAAAGATTGAAAAGTACAATACAAGAATAAAGTTCAGCAAGCCATAGAGAGAAGAAACATATCAAGTCACACTGGATGCTCTTAAACTCTTTCCATGCTATCCCGCATTCCTGATCACTGCTGAAGTACCTGAAGTATACATGTATCAATTCTGGAACACCATCCAAAAGATCAAAGACACAGATGCATATTGGTTCAAGCTGGATAAGAAGAAATGTCGTATTGACACTGAAGTCTTTCGTGAAATTCTCTATATTTGTTCCAGACTCCTCAATCAAGACTTTGTTAAACCACCATCTGAAGATGAATTGGTTCCATTTATCAAGGAACTTGGTTATTCTGGCAAGTGTGATATGTTATCCGCGATCCATACTGATCAAATGCACCAGCCTTGGAGAACATTTGCAGCTATCATTAATAGGTGCATCTCTGGGAGAAAAACAAGGCTTGATAGACTCAGAGAATCAAGAACTCAGATCTTGTAGGGTATGTACGACAAGAAGAATGTTGATTTTGTTGCTCTACTATGGGAAGACTTCATGTTTCAAGCAGACAACAGCGAAATCAGTTCAGCACGTAAAGAGCACATGCCCTACCCAAGATTCACGAAAGTTATCATCAATCACTTCACCTCTAAGGATAAAACCATCTCTTTGAGGAACATGATCAATCTTCACACAGTTTGTGATGACACCTTGCTCGGTACATTGAAGTTTGTCTCTAAGACACAAGATTATCAGCACTATGGAGCCTTGATTCCTAATGAGATGATTAACCAAGACATAAAAGATTCTAGACTTATCTCGACTTTGCTATTGGAAAAGCTACTCCCAAAAAAGAAAGGAAGTTTAATAAAGTTGCTTCACCCTCAAGAAAATTGTCTCATGTCTTGGAAGAAGAACCTGCAGTGAAGCCTAAGCGAGCTAAGAGACCTGCCAAGAAGTCTACTACTGTGCCAACAACAAGTGTTGTAATCAGAGACAATCCTAGTGAGTCTGTGCCAAAGAAGAAAACACCAGCTAAAGTTGATAGAGGCAAAGGCATGTATCTACTTTCTAATGTAGCATTACTTGAAGCTGCTCAGCTCAAGAAAACTCTCAAGAAAAGCAAGTTGGAAACTTATAAGCTTCATGCAAATGGCTTAGGTGATGGAGTTGGTTCCCAACCAAAGGTTCCTGATGAGCAAGAAGACAAGACAACTGGTACAGATGAAGGAACTAGTACTAAACCAGGGGTTCCTGATGTACCCAAATATCAATCTGAGAGTGAGAACGAATCTTAGGGAGATAATGGTGATGATGATAGCAATGATGATGACAGTGATGAAGTAACCAAGGATGATGATGATGATGATGTTAACAGTGATGCTGATGATGACAAAGAAGCAAGTGACAGTGAAAAGACTGATTCTGATGAAGATGAGATTCCTAATCTCAATCAGAATGATGATGAAGAAGAAGAACATGAAGAAGAGTATGTACGTACTCCTGATAGCATTGAATTCACTAATGATGATGAAGAGTATGAGGAATTATACAAGGATGTAAACGTAAGGTTGCAAGCAACAAAGCATCAAGAAGAAGGGAAACGAGATGAAGAGATGACTGATGCTGGCCGTGATGAAGGCACTCAACAGACCACATATGAACAAGTCAAGGATGATGAACATGTAATACTTACAACTGTTCATGAAACACAGAAGACTGAAGTTCCTGTGCAAAGTTCGTATGTTTCGTCTGACTTTGCAAATCAATTTCTGAACTTGGATAACGTTCTGCCAACTGACACTGAAGATGTTTCTATGATGAATGTCAAGGTTCGTCATGAAGAACCAAGTACTCAGACTCCACCTCTTCTCAACATACCTGTCACGGTAATCCCAAAAACTTCAACTGCAACAAAATCAACCATTCCTATAACAATTCAACTAATCACTCCTCTTCAACAATAATCAACACCAACACCAACTCCTACACCAACAACTGCAACAACTACAAACTCAGTTCCCGCTCTTCCATATTTTTCATCCCTATTTGGATTCGATCAAAGAGTTTCTGCCTTGGAAAAAAGCTTTCTCAATTCAAACAAGCTGACTATTCTGTACAACTGCTCAAAATAATAAAGCACAAGACTTGAAGATTTGATTAAGAAGTCTTTCAGGTCATACACTACAGAATTTGAGAAGAAGGCTAAAGATGAGAGGAAGAGATACATAGATCTTGTTGAGAATTCTGTGAAAGAAATTATCAAAGATGAAGTCAACAGTCAACTTCCTTAGATCATACCAAAGGAAGTATCTGACTATGCCACTCCTGTGATCCAAAGCTCCATTAATAAATCACTTGAGAATATTGTCTTGGCTAAATGTTCCTCTCAACCTAAATCAACATACGAGGCAGCTGCATCACTCACTGAGTTTAAATTAAAGAAGATCCTCTTAGACAAGATTCAGAAAATTAAATCGTATCAAGGCGCTAAAGAACACAAAGATCTCTACGATGCACTGGTCCAATCTTAAAATCTTGACAAGGATCTCTTCGAATCTTATGGTAAAGCATATTCGTTAAAGAGAGACCGTGAAGACAAAGACAAAGATGAAGACCCTCCAGCTGGATTAGACCAAGGGTTAAAAAGGCAGAAGACGAGCAATGATGCTAGACCATCAAGAGGATCTAAATACAAAGAATCAAAGTCAAGCTCATCCAAAGGCTCCACGTCTCAGCCAAAATCATCTTACAAGTCTGCTCAAGCAGAGGAACCAGTGTTTAAGGTTGCAGACACAGAGTTGCCACTGAATCAAGGAGATGATGTGGGTAACTCTGATGATAAACCCAATGTCAAGGCAGCTCCAAGGGATGACTAGTTTAAGAAACCCAAGAGGCCTCCAACTCCATATTCAGTTTGGAATACTACAAAATCAATTATTTCATACCACCTCAAACTTGGATCAGCAAAATTACTAAAGCAGAAAAACCTCCTCTCACTTTCGACGAGCTGATGAGCACTCCTATCGATTTCTCTACATATGTCATAATTAATCTGAAGATTGAGAATCTGACACAAGAACACCTCGTTGGGCCAGCTTTTAATCTACTCAAAGGGACATGCAAAAGTCGCGTAGAACTTGAATATCATTTCGAAGAATGTTATAAGGCTATCACCGATCGACTTGACTGGACGAACCCTGAAGGACACAAATATCCATTTGACCTCAGCAAGCCTCTACCATTGATTAAAAATCAAGGTCGTCAAGTAGTCCTTGCTAACTACTTTATCAAGAATGACCTCGAATATTTGAAAGGCGGAAGTTCAAGCAGGAAATATACGACTTCTATAACAAAAACCAAGGCTGCTAAGTATAATACTAATGAGGGCATAGAAGACATGGTTCTATCGCTATGGAGTCCAGTGAAGGAATCTTATGATAAATATGCTATTTGGGGAATCACTTACTGGGGTCCAAAACGACAAAAGTTCTATGGATACGCAAGCAACAGGCAGTCCAAGCATGATGTGTTCTCCACAAAAAGAATCATTGCAGTAACCCATGTTAAAGTTATGAAGTGGTATGATTACGGGTATCTAGAGAAGATTATAGTTCAAAGAGAAGATCAGCAGCTCTACAAGTTCAAAGAATGTGACTTCTCAAGACTTAATCTGCGTGATATTGAAGACTTGCTGCTTCTCTTAGTTCAGAAGAAGCTCTCCAATCTGGAAAGAGATGTCATTTACGACTTGAATGTGGCATTACGGATGTTTACCAGACGTGTTGTCATTCTTAAGCGGGTGGAAGACCTTCAACTAGGAGTCAAAAGCTACCAGAAAAAGCTTAATATCACCAGGCCTGAGACTTTCAGGTCCGACATCACCAAAATGACCCCATACACTGCATACAACAATCCACAAAGAATCATATATCAAGACAAGTTCAAAAGAAACAGATTGATGCGCTCGGATAAACTCTACAAGTTTTGTGACGGCACACTCACATCTGTTCAACGGGTTCTTCATGATATTGCTTCCATCTTGGAGATGGATTACTTACCAGAAAGAAGATGGAGTAAACTAGACAGGAAAAGGACTCGTGTCACACCTCGACAATGGCGGAAACTCGGGAATGCAACATAATGATCAATCATAACACAAGATAAAAATAGAGAAAACTACATTGCATAAACTCCAAGTGCTATGAAGACCATCAACCTTGAACAACTCAAGTGATGTCCTAAATCGCAACTAAAATCCACAATCTCTTACAATTATTCCAATGCCCTCACAGGGGACCAAAATCCAAACTTATTCCATAACATCCAAAACTAGAATCAAAATAACAAGCAAGCAAGACTTCAAACGAAATTCCACTCGGGATACTTCTAAGTCTGCTATCAATCACCAAACTATTCCTCTTTCACTTCACCTGAAAATGATACTCGAAAACGTCAACAATAATGTTGGTGAGCTCGTAGGTTTGACCTTAAACCCAAAAGTTGTGCCAATACTTCAACAGTGGACAATAGTGCTATATGACAGTGAATATATGCAAACAACTCTAGCATCACCGCTAACCAATAACCATATGTCACTTACGCACCTAAAGGGCCTACCAGCTGGAGCACTAAAATTAGGGCAGGACCACACACAAACCTGGGTAGGCGTACCCATCCGCTCCAATAATCACACAAATACTGGGTAGGCGTACCCATCCGATCCAATAATCTCACAAACACTGGGTAGGCGTACCCATCCGATCCAAACAATCATGCATCACATAATATTCACATAGCAGTCATAAGCACATAACTTGTCCCAAAAACAAAACCACATTTCGCACAGATCAATTCAAAACATTTCAAAACACATTTGAGTATCATTTTCCCCCAACGGAAAAACCAGTAAAAAGTGGGGCTACGAGAACTCACCTCAAGCAAGTCTTTAGCAACCAAATCTCAATCACACAAGCAAATGCAACGACGCCCGCACACGACCTAGTCCAGTTAATGTCCCAATTTAATCATCCAATTCCAAAACAATCTTCACGTTTGATGCATAGAGTTTAGACGCGTTGTACAATTACCCAAAACAATTTAGTGGTGTGATGGTTGACGACTTAACTCCACAATCATATCAATCTCATTCCTCGATAATACATACTTATACTATTTAGCGTAAATAGATAAGTAATATAATAAATATTTATAATTATTAATTATAAATATATCTCGACAAGTCCATTCGGTACACCTTAGTCACTTCAAAATAATCATTATACGGTTGAAAATGAAACGTTTACTCATAATAAACACTTTAGAGAAGTTTCGAGAAAAATTATATTTTTCGTCTTTTAGTGAATTTATTAAATAAATAAAATAAAATAATTAAATATTATTTTATTATTTAAAATCAAAAATCATGTTTTTAAGAAATTTTCTAAGTATAAACTTTTTACGAAATTTCGACATGACTCGTACGTTTATACAACGTTTTCCAAGGTTTCAAACCTTATTTTCAACATTTTTCACAAATTCGACACTTTTCGACAAAATTCCAAAATCTCAATCGTTAACGCTTACCAACACGTTTTTCCCAAAATATCGTTCAATATCACTTCGTAAATACATTTCCACTTTCAAAAGTCCATCAAAATTCTCATAACTACTACATATCGCTTATTGGGCCTTAAGGCCCAACAAGGGTCCATTAGGACATATATAAGTCCAAAATACTATTTAAGTCCAAAACCAAGGTCCATTTACATATATAAGTATATACTTATATGTAGAAATAATCTGGACCACAATAAGCCCTCCCATTAAGCTGCGCCTCAAATAGACTTATTGGGCCGTGAGTCTATAAACTCTGCAATACGTATATTAATCTTTAAAATAAGCTATTAAGCTACGTATCGCTTTTGGTTACTACCATAAGCCTCAAAAATAGTCCACAACATAAGACATAACACAAAAATAATCAAAAATCACTTTGCTAGTGACTTTGACAAATGATGTGGCGTATAAGCCCAAAATATGCCAAGAATTAGCTTAAAAATAAGCCCGAATAAGCCATACAAGCTACTATCATAAATAAGCATTCTAGCATCATATATTATTCAACCATCACGACCACAACATCAAAACTACAAAATCCCTTTTTTTCCTTTTTATACCACACGAACCAAACACCCCTTAAATCATCAATTTCTTTTCCAAAAATCGATTTTCACCACGATCAACTTGTACAACTAACATCTATGCATCAAAATAAACCCAAAAGGACAAACAAAATTTAAATTTGAAAACTTACAAGAAAATCTTTAAATTTGTAGATTTCGACACGAATCGGACAACCCAAACGTTATTTAAATGAGTAACCAAACACTAGAATCAACCCCAAATATTTATATCTTCATGCTTTCTTGATCAATCTTCAAAAATTTATGTGTTTCTTGTTTGTGTGGAGTTCGGCCGAATATACACACACACAAGTGTGTGTGTTTTTGATTTTTTTGAAAATGATAAGAATGAGTGGGAAAAGAGGTGAAAGGAATATAAGTGTACACACCTTAAGACATATTAGCTAAAATTAAGCCATCTTGTCCCCTTAACCATACCATGACCGGCCATAGCATCCTATGGGGTTTTCAGGTCCTTTCTTTCATGTCGATAAAGTCACGTAAAAGCTCGTAAAACTCAACCTAAAATTTACCAACAATGTAAATTAAGCATTGTTTATTCACTTTAAAAATACTTTCCATTAACCTATAGTATCACAATGACATATTTCACTTTAAACCCTTCAAAAACTCAATGGACATTACGGACGTGACATACCGTTTTGGGCCTTCACAAAATTCACGGGTCAAACCACCCGAAATACACATAACACAATAATACCTTCCAAAAGGGATTATTAATCACAATAAACCTTAAATCATCACGTTTCTCATAAAATCACCACCGTCAACACGGTACAAAATCTAAATAAACTTGACAAAAGTCAAATAGTCAAAGGACTATTAATGAAATATTCAGAACACAAAAAGGGAAAAGGTTACATTCTACCCCCTTAAGAGAATTTCGTCTCTGAAATTCAGCTACTAACATCACTAAATAAATGCGGGTACTTCAATTTCATCTAATCTTCACGTTCCCACGTGAATTCAGGACCACGTTTTGAATTCCACCGTACCTTGACGATGGCAATCCTACTATGCTTCAACTTCTTAAACTCTCTTTCCAAAATTTAACTTAGCATCAACTCGAATCTCATCCAAAGGCACTTTCAGTGTTGGATCAGCCAAACACTTCTTAAGGCTCGACACGTGGAACGTGTCATGAACACCATTCAATTCCTCAGGCAAATCTAACCAATAGGCCACAGGGCCTACTTTCTCAATAATCTCAAACGGTCCAACAAACCTAGGTGCTAACTTCCCTTTATTCCTAAAGCATACCACACCTTTCCAAGGCGACACTTTGAGCAAGACATAGTCACCTACACTAAACTCTAGAGGCTTCCTCCTCTTATCAACATAACTTTTCTGACGATCACGCGCAACCTTAAGTCTATCCTTAATCTGTGAGATCTTCTCAGCAATCTCTTGCACTAACTCAGGTCCTATCAATTGACCTTCTCCAACCTTGACCCACATGATTGGCGAACGACACTTTCTACCATACAATGCCTCAAACGGAGCACATCTCACACTAGAATGATAACTATTGTTATATGAAAACTCAACCAACAGAAGATGAACATCCCAACTTCCTCCGAAGTCTAGGACGCATGCTCTAAGCATGTCTTCTAAGGTCTGAATAGTACGCTCACTTTGACCATCAGTCTGAGGGTGATAAGCCGTACTCATGTCTAAACAAGTTCCTAATGCCTCTTGCATTGACTTCCAAAACCTTGATGTGAAACGACTATCACGATCCGATATAATCGAGATCGGAACACCATGTCTAGCAACTATCTCATTCAAATACAATCTAACCAACCTTTCCATCTTATAATCCTCACGCATAGGTAGAAAATGAGCAGACTTAGTCAATCGGTCTACGATGACCCATATAGTGTCATGCCCACTGCTAGTCCTAGGCAACTTAGTCACAAAATCCATAGCTATCCCTTCCCATTTCCATACGGGAATCTCAGGTTGCTGGAGCAAGCCAGATGGCCTTTGATACTCAGCCTTAACCTTCAAACAAGTCAAACACTTACTAACATACTCAGCTATATCCTTTTCATTCTAGGCCACTAATACATATCTCTCAAATCATAATACATCTTATCGGCTCCTGGGTGTACAGAGTACTTCGACTTATAGGCTTCATCCATTATCAGGGTTCTCACCTCACCCTTCAAAGGTACCCATATTCAATCTAGGTAGTACATGGTTCCATCACTTCTCTGTTCTATCATCTCATCCAAACCTTTCTACAATCCTGTAAACTCATCCATAGCCTCCTTCTGAGCCGTTAGTATCCTATCCTTGATACTCGACTGAAGGGTCATATTCATAGCTCTAACTCTCTTAGGCTTTACTCTTTCCTTCCTACTTAGGGCATCAGCCACCACATTCGCCTTACCAGGATGGTAGCGAATTTCACAGTCATAATCACTAAACAACTCTATCCAGCGACGTTGTCGCATATTCAACTCTTTTTTACTAAAGATATGCTGAAGACTCTTATGATACGTACAGATGACACTCTTTGGCCCATACATATATTGCCTCTAGATCTTAAGTGCAAACACGACCGCACCCAACTCCAAATCATGGATAGTAAAATTCTTCTCATAAGTTTTCAACTGCCTAGACGCATAGGCTATCACTTTACCTCTTTGCATTAATACACAACCTAGTCCTATCCCTGACACATCACAATACACCACAAAGTCTTTTGGTCCATCGGGGAGAGCTAGAACAGGCGCATTACACAACTTATCCTTCAAGGTTTGAAATGCCAATTTCTGTTCCTCACCCCAATCGAAAGTCTTACACTTCTGAGTCAAGATAGTAAGAGACTTAGCTATATTTGAACAAGATTGCTCAATGAACCTACGTGATATTAATCAGCCAATCCTTAAGAACCGAAGACGAACCTCAGCTCGGAGTTCTAGGGGCTTTCCAATTCTTAACAAACAAACTTACTAGGGTCTACTTGGTATCCCTAGTACCATTTATCTACATGCCCAAGAAATGTATTCTCTTAGCCTCAGAATTCCACATTTAGAAATTTTGCATATAGGTTCTCCTTTTTGAGCAGTTCCAAGACTAACCTTAAATGTTTTAACTTGCTCCTCCGAGTTTAGAGTAGAATAGTTAGGATTTCGTCTATAAAACACTATCACAATAAAATTATTTCGATATCTGGCCTACATACTTATTCATCAAATCTATGAATACTGTTGGTGCATTAGTCAGACCAAAGGGCATTACTGTGAACTTGAAATGTCCATAACGAGTTCTAAACACAGTCTTTGGAATGTCATCCTCTTGTACTCTCAGCTGATGATATCAGGGATCACTAAGATCTATCTTTGAGAAAAACTATGACCCTTGCAGTTGATCAAATAGATCATCAATCCTAGGAAGCGGATAACGATTCTTAACTGTCAACTTGTTCAATTCTCTATAATCAATGCACATCCTAAAAGTACCATCCTTCTTTTTCACAAACAACACTGGTGCTCCCTAAGGTGATGAGCTTGGTCGAATGAAACCTTTGTCTTGGAGTTCCTTGAGTTGTCCCGACAACTCCTCTAATTCAGAAAGGTCGCCACAGCGATAGGAAGATTTGAATCGGGTAACAGTTCCAGGGATTAACTCGTTTCCAGAACTCATTTTCTCGGAGAGGGTGGTATTCCATGGTAAATCAATCGGAAAACACCTTAGGAAAAAGCACTAACCACAACAATCTCTTCTTGTTTTTACCTCACTAGCTTAACCAATCATTAAAAAGTCTTTATTTGCTCTTCCGGATTCTCTCCTAATACTCTAACCACATTGCCAATTTCGGTAGTGGTATTCTCAACTACTTTCTCATGACAAATTATTCAGCCTTATGATTAGACAACCAATCCATACCTATAATCACTCAAAACTCCCAATATGCCCAAAAGTTATTAATCGATTTTTGTCTAAGACATGACTTGATTTCTAGTTCTGCAACCCATTAATACTTATCAATCTCTCTATCTGCCCGCGCTTAAGCTATCTCAATCTCATATCTGAAACCTAATTCGATAGGCTCTTTGCTAACAGAGTTTTAAAAAGTAGTGGAAAACAAACCTATAGTCAGGCACCAGAGTTAAATAAGGTAGTGGCAAATTGATTGTTCAAAGTAAATGTACCTGTCACAATGTTCGGATCTTGGCGACCTTCCTCTGCTCCCAACATGAATGCCCTACCCCTAACTTGGTTCCCTTGGTTTCCACGACCCTGACCCCTATTATTAGCAGCAACTTGGTTTGGACGATTTTTTTCCGCTCCTTATGCCCTATTCAATCTAGAGACAATTGTGACCTACATGTACGGTACTACCACACTCATAACAGGCCCTAACTGTTGGGTTTCTAGCATTGACAGGATTCACATTCCTCGGCACGCCTCTACAATCCTTTGCAAAATGACCCTGGCGGTTACAATTGACGCATGTGCGATAAGGCCCTCGGTTGCCATGGTAGGATGTTGCTGGGGTTACACATTGGCCAAAGTACACATATTCTCTCTACCTACTCGAGGTTTCGGTGGTAGAAAGCTCAAAGCATTTCATTCATAGTTCTCTTATTATCATTCCTACCATTCTTATCCTTGCTAGTTTCTCCCATATTTCCTCTTTTCTCAACCTTCTTAATTGATCCATTTCTAATAGCCTCATCGGTCAGTGCACCAGAAATCTGCACAGCCTTCTGTATAGTCTTTGGCTCCGTTGCTGCCACCATCTTACGGATCTGTGAAGCAAGGCCATACACATACTTCTCAATCATCCTACTCTCTGGGGTCCACAATGTGGAAAACTTAACCTAGCCACCTCATGAAACCTAATCTGTATTACGCAGCATGGCCAAAGTCCCGACCTTGGACGTGATTCAACAACTCAGTTTCCAACTTTTGCACTCTCCATTGTCCAGGACAAAACTCTTTCTAATTATCCATATATACTTATGGGGCTTCCATGACATACTAACAGCTAACTTCGTGGCTTAGCGTACGATCTTGAGTAGTTCCTCTACGTTTATAAAGCCTTCTCCAAATGAACTCGCAGTGTATTTCATTTTTGGTCAATACCTACAACCACTCATATCTTGTCTACACAGACTCATTCTATGCTACATTCCTATCGAGTAAGAAAACTACAACCACTCCTTACCGCCATAAAATTATATTCATTAGGGTTCAAGCTATCAGAACTCCTTATAATGAAAAACCCTCCCGGTTTGCCATTTTACTATCCACATTCCGAACGTTCTCCTAGTAGTTATACTCACCACAGTACATTTTGCATTTCCAACATTTACTTGTTTCCACACTTTGCTAGCATGGCGGGTAAGAGTTTTTGCAATTGCTGGGCAATGATCGTCGAGAAGTCGGGTGCTCCTCCTATACCCCCATTGACTCCCTCTACATTCTCATTGACTCCCTTTACGCCTCAATTAGCTCCCAAACCCTAGTTCATGTTACTTGACCATACAATTTGCAACACGCTCCGTCATTACTTTCCCTTGGTCCTCTACCCTTCCCCACCCTCCGACACCCGGGATTCTTCACCCGTTCCCTCCTATTGTGATATTCGGCTTCAGGCCAGCCAGCACTTCGGGTCCTAATCCTTGGCGGCATTATTTACACGAGGGAGAACATAGGCAACGTTAGGTGAGTGGGAAGACTAGTGTATATATATATATATATATATATATATATATATATATATATATTTATATATATATATAACACTCTCAACTTCATATATAACTATACACCTCATTAATACCACATTATGGTGTCATTCATTTAATTATGTGCAGACAATTTACAAAATATGTGTGAGTCGTGATTATGATTTATATACTAGTTTTGGCCAACGTATTTATACTCTTATCCTTTCCTTTGTTGTACTTGTATTGGCTTTACACATCTTTCAAACTGTACTTTGACATAAACTAAACACCAAAAACCGCGAAACAGAAAGCTAGCGAAGGGATATACCGCTCCAAATAGTTCCGATACGTAACTAATGACGGATCTTAGGTTTAGTCTAGGCTAACCCATTCTCACGTTCTGATAACCTTGGCTCTGAATTACCAATCTGTAAACCCCCGATAATGGCTCGGAATCGGGAAAGCAACATATATGTTAATTTCATAAATAAGATACAAAATAGAGAAAGAAAAACTACATTGCAACTAAACTTGAAGTGTTACGAAAGACCTTCAAACCTCGAAACAACCTCGAGTGGATGTCCCAAAATCACAGGCTTAATTACAATCGCTTTCAATATCCAAAATGGTACTCACATGGGGTCCAAAATCCAAACTTAACCTTATTCAATATTACTAAAAACCAAACAATATAAACAAGGAAAGATTCACATGGATTCCACTCGGGATTACTTCTAAGTCTTGCTATCTATATCACCAAAACCTTTCTCTGTTCACTTCACCTGGAAAATGTTTCTCGAAAACGTCAACAAATAATGTTGGGTGTGTCGTAAGGTTAGGTTTGACTTAAACCAATAGTTGTGCAATATTTCAACAACAGTTGACAATAGTGCTATTATGACAGTGAATATTACGTAAACAATTCCCTGACATAGATCCCCGTAGTCAATCTCGCTTATAGTCACTTTACGTCCCTAATGGGCATAACAGCAGTGAGCAATTAATTAAGGAAGGTCCACACATAAAATCGGGTAGGCGTACCATAGCTCCAATAATCACACATATATTGGGTCGGCGTACCTTCCGATCCAGCACAATCATGCTAACACATGAATATTCTACATTAGCAGTCCTAAGCACATTTCTGGTCCTAAAAAAAAAACAAAATGCCAAAGGCGCCACAGTCCTAATTCAAAATAGTTCAAACACATTTATCATTTGTCCCCAACGAAAAACAGTAAAATATGGCGACTACATATGTTCTCACTCAAGCAAGTCTTTACCATACCAAATCTCAATTACACAAGCAATTTGCATCGACACGCAAACGACCCTTAGGGTCATAGTTAATTGTCCTATTTAATCATCCAATTCCAAAACCAATTCTTCACGTTTGAAGATTAAGTTTAAACGCTGGTTGTACAATTACTCATTAACATTTAGTGGATGTGATGGGTTGACGAACTTATCCCAAAACAATCATCTCAATCCCATTACTCATAATTCTTTTTTGATAATATTTAGGGAAATTAGATAAGTAATACGTAAATATTTATAATTAATAATTAGAAAATTTTTTATCAGGCTAAGTCCATTCGGGAACCTTTGTCTCAGTGTAATTAATCATATTAGAAGTTGAAAATGGAACCGTATTACTATAATAAACATGTTTGGGAAGTTTTGAGAAAATTATTATTTTTCGTTCTTTGAGTGGAAATTTATTAAATAAATATAAAATAAATAAAATAATTCAATAATATTTTTATTATTAAATATTCAAAAATCATTGTTTTTAGGGTAAAATTTATAAGTATAAACTTTTTGTGAAACTTTCAACATGGACACGCACGCTCCATCACCACGTTTTCCAGGTTTCAAAACCTTATTTTCAACACTTTTCACCAATTCGACACTTTTCGACAAAATTCTAAAATCTCAATCTTTAACGTTGTTTTCCCAAAATATCTTTCAATATAACTTTGTAAATACATTTTCACTTTCAAAAGTCCGTCAAAACTCTTATAACGACTAAATATCGCTTATTGGGCTTTAAGGCCCAATAAGGGTCCATTAAGATATTTATAAGTCCAAAATACGATCCAAGTCCAAAACCAAGGTCCATTTACATACATAAACTTATACTAATAAGTAGAAAATAATCTGGACCACAATAGCCCTATCATTAAGCCACGACCCTTAATAAGCTTATTGGGCCGACGATTCATAAGCTCCACTATACTTATATTAAGATTAAACCATAAGTACTAATAAGCTACGTATCCGCATTTGGGTAATAATCATAAGCTATAAATAATAGTCCACAACATACGCCGTATCACAGAAATGTCAAAATCATTTCCTTAGTGATTGTGACAATACGGAACGTGGCCATATAAGCCCAAAATAAGCCATGAAATCAGTTTAAAACATAAAGTCACGAATAAGTTTACAAGCTATATTTAAAATACGCTATCTATCAACTATATGGTATTCAACCCATCTACGGCACACACAATCAATAATACAATATAACACCATTTTTCCTTTTTTTTATCCAAAGAACAAAAACTCCCTTTTTACCCGTTTTGTTTCTAAAAAATTGATTTTGTACAACAGATCAGCTTGTACAAACTAACATTCTATCATCGATTTCAAAAACCCAAAAGACAACGAAATTTATATTTGAATTCTACACGGAAAATCTTCAAAAATGTAGATTTCGGACACGAACCGGATACAAATCCCAAACGTTTAATTAAAATGATTGCCCAAACACTCGTATCAACGGAATATCCATTCTCATCAAAGTTGGGCAAAACTTATGGTGTTTGTGTGGTGTAGGTGGCTGTCACGATCAAAACACCTCACACACAATACACACACACACACACACACACACTTTATATGTGTTTATTTTGTTTATATGACTACAAATGGTTATGAATATGAGATATTGGATGGTTATGTAGGTACCAATTTTGGACAAGCTAGCTAGAATTAAGCCATGTTGTCTCCCATTGACTTCTTTGACCGGCCATGGGATCCAAAGGGGTCTCGGATCATTCTTTTCGTGTCGGAATCACTTAAAAGCTCGTAAAACTCAACCGTAAAATTTATCCCAAAGTTAATTAGCATTTGTATTCACCTTATAAATACTTTTCCATTAACCTAGAGTATTTACACGGCATATTTTCACTTTAAACCCTTCAAAACTCATCTGGACATTAACGGACGTGTCGGACTTGTTTTTCGGCATTTTTCTCAGAATTCACGGGTCACACACACCGAATACAAATTAACACAATACATACCTTACAAAAACGGGATTATTATCACAATAAACCAAAATTCACCTAAGTCTCATAAAAATCATCACCGTTTCAACCTGTACTCATAACTGATTAAAACTAACAAAAGTCAAATAGTCAAAGGACTATAAATGAAATATTCAGAATACAAAAAAGGCAAAGGTTACAGTAAGTTTGTTAAAAAATTTATTTTGATCCAAAACCCTAATTTTATTTTCAAATCACTCACGTTAGGAACCAAATAAAATTATTGTTAAACACATGCATAATGATCTCTTGAACAAAGGTCGAGATACATAATTCATATGTATTTTTCGACATGTTTGGATGAGCAAAATCAAATTAAGGAGCATTTGGATTAACTCTTAGGATTTTAAATTTTAGGTCGAGTTAATCGTTACTCCACATTTGTCGCATACAGGTACACACTAGACACGAACTTAAAATATCAATACAAGTATAAGAAATTAAAATATGATTTTGGTTATTTTATTTTAGGAGACAATGCCTCAAATTACCGGACTTGATCATCAAAAGACTCGAAACTACATTCCACTAATATCAAATGAATTTAATCAACTTTTACAAAACACAATTGCAAGTCTTGAAAAATGATACTTTCATGAGGGTAAGGTTGTGAGTCAAAATTTTGAAAACATAAGTCATATCCGTGCTAAGTTTGAATCAATTGGTTTTGATTGTTTGTTGATCATAAATGAACAAATTGTTCCTCGTTTTATTCTCGAGTTCTATAGTCAAGTAACTTTTGATTATAACTCCACAGGTCATTTTGTGGTCAAATGAGTTTTACAATAAATAAGGTCATCTCTATCAATCTTGAGAATTCGCGGTCAAACCTTAAAAATATCGTTCAAAGGTCAAGTGTCACACACCGACTTGTAGTCACTCGACTACTTGTCAATAAGTGTTCCGAGTAAAGGTCGGTATAAAACCACTCCTCCTTCTCCAAATGTCGTCAAGTCTCTCATTCAAATTCCTCAACAATGTTAAGTCACTCGTACTAAAAACAAGAAAACTATTGTCGTTGATAAAAACAAAATCCTAACTCGTGAAATTCAACCTCATATGAAACCATGGGTTGATATCATTCGTGAAATGCCATGTGTTTAGGAGGTCATAAAGATCATGTCTCCGCGTGTCTTTGTCATATATTTTATTGCATTGAAACCTCCACTCGATACAATCTAGCATTTTTTATTCTCAAAAGAAGGGAACAGACTCGAAACAAACCTAAGGAACTCTTATTTTATGGAATACTTTTGACTAGATTGTTCAAACATGTTGTGTCCGTATTTCCTAAGTTAGAATTTGTCAACTTACATCCTCACTATGGATCGGAGTCATGCATCCTCTCGATCCTCATTATGAGCGAAAGACGCGATCGGATCATGGCAAGAAAAGACCTCGTGAATCAAATGCTAGCTCCTCTTCCACCACTTTAAATCATCCATCCTTATCTCGTCCGTTGGATGACACCATTGATGTGAATGATGAAGAATCATTTCACTCCAACTCTTCCTCTCCTTCTCAAAACGTCTCTTCCTCGTCCAATGTTGTCCCTAGAGTCTGTTAAAACCCTCCTCATGAAAGTCATAACTTGAACACCTATCTCTCCGAAACTATAAATCTTCAAACTCACCAACGAGATGCTCACCGGGAAGGGTTAAGGTCAATTAAACAAGCTCTCAAAGACATGATGAGTCAGAAACAGAAGTGAACAAGTTGGCATAACTATTAGAGATTATTATTATTATTTTTATTATCTAATAGATTGTGTTTTTTATAACGTTATTAGGACTAGGAATGGCAAATAACAATTACATTTGACTTGGATGATTCTTTCCATTTTTAAATCCTATCAACGCTTTATGTTATGCAAATGTCTATATGAATAGCATGCATAAATATTTACTATTTGCTAAATGATTTGCATGCTAGTTTAGGACCATATATTATTGCTTAAATTAGTTGATTCTTGAATTTGGTAGATGCCGAAATCACTGGACTTAAGAAAAGGAAAAACTAGAAACTTTCATCTTTCCAGAAAACGGCCCCCATAAATACCCGGCGGCCCCCCAATATATTTGGGGTCGCCTGACGATATGGGACCGCCGACAGGGGGGAACGAAATTTTTGAGTTTGCATCTTTTTCTGTATCTTTGACCCTCCTACCTACAGCCTCAAGTTGGCACTTCCCTGTTTAGCTAAACCATCTTTTGCATCTTCTTATATCCTAACCATGCTTTGCCATTTTATCCTATCTTTCTCATTATTTAAATCACCCAATTCTCATACTTCACCACCACCTTCACCTTCTTCATCCTCATCTCCTTCTAATAATGCTCTTGCTCAAACCACCATTCCAATTCTCTAGAGGAAAACAAGAATGTCGGTAAGACAAGTATGGAAACGCAAGACATCCACTCCATAATCATCACCTTCTTCCTAAAAAGACTCACCTCCACTTCCTTCAAGAGACCATTTTCAACCTCCTTCACCACCATCATACAACCCACTAAGAGATCAAATGATCAACTAACATCACAACATCTCCACTATCATTGATTCACACACTAACCCATCCAATGCCTACATTCATGCACCACCTTCACACCCACGCAACCAATTCATCCTCCTTCTCATGCTCAAGTTGAATTTCACTCAAGTTTTTGTCATTGTTGCAAGTATTTCTAGACAGCGCAATTCACTCCTTTGAGAAATAAAAGTCAACTTCTTGACTTTCTTCTCAATAGTCTCATACTCAAACATCGTACCCTCCATACCATGTATCACAACTTCTTCTTTTTCCCTCTTTAATTAATCATTCTCATATGATTAATCTACCTAAATAATCGACCATCCATATTTTGATTATGGCATCTTCTACAATTCAAGAATCCACTAGTGTAGCTCTATGCCTTAATATGTCTTTATTTTATGCTTATCTACTTTATCTTGTAATGATTCATACAATTATAGTATGAATTTGTCTTATCTCGTATTTAGCTTCAACCGGCTCTAGAAGATTCTACTTGGCGATGGCGTTACAACTACAACACGACGCCGTCGCGACGCTTTTCTTATATATACAAAACCGATTTTAGGGTTTTGTGTGTGTAACTTTGTATAAATGTTGGGAGATGAACCCTAATCATTCTAGCAGCTTTTAGGCCGTCTTTAGGGTCTCAAAACCCTATTATACTTGACCTTGATCCATATTTTAATCAAGTAATATTGTTTATCTTTAATCATTCAATATGTCTATGTGTTGTTTGATTGATTTAACTTCTTGCTTTATTTATAACATGCTAAGCTAAACCCTCTTGTTAATACAAATAATGTCTAAAAACGTTATTTATATTTTTTGACCTCTTAAAGTTTTGATAATAACAAAATGTAAAAACGTTTACGATAAAAATAAATGTTTACAAATTATTAATCATAAAAATCCATTTCTAAGATTAGGAATCACTTACTAGTATGGACAAACAAATCATTAAGCATTATTAGTGATCAAGAAAATATTTTCTCTTAACCATCACATTTTTACAAAAGTATTTTCACAAAAATTTATATACAAAATATTTTCTAATTAAAAGAAAAGTTTTATTTAAAACTTAAATTTGAAATTCAAATTTCCCCCCAAAATGGAAGGTTTCATAACAGATACAACATTCCTCACAAAAAGACAAAAACAAGAGCGTAGTCTACTAGGCAGACCCCTTATAGGTCTGGCGGGCCCCAGATATATCTTGGGCCGCCAGGACCGCCTGCAGTGACAGTTGGGTTTTCCTGCCTATAAATACTACTCCATTCCCATCAGAAAAACACACCTCTTTGCATGAATTTTTCAGATAACTTTCTCTCTCTAAAAACCTTCTTTCTCTCTCTAAATCTCTTGATCACTGACATCCTTTGATCTTATTTTAAGTGATCTAATCTCTTCTTCTCATCTCTCCTCCTATCAAGTGCAAGAGAAGAACATTCGTATTCGCCAAAAATGAATTGTTATTTAGTGATCTCTCCTCTCTTCTTCTAAGTAATAAATCTCTATTGTAATTATCTTGTGTAATTGTATGATTCAGATTGTGTGTAAATCTGATATTGTAGATCTTGTGAGTGTATAGTGTTCGTGAAGTGGTAGATTGGTTCTAGCTAAGATTAGGACTCGACATTTAGCTTAGTGTTGGAAAATAACGTAAGCGATGTGTAAACGATTTTCTCCGCCTAAAGGGAGCTTGTTGACATAGTGAAATCTTAAGTAGGATACTTGGGGAGCGGAGTAGGGCGAAGAAGGGCTTCGTAGCCAAACCACTATAAATCTTGGTGTCTTGATTTAATTGTTCCTTCTCTCGTCTCTTTATATTGTTGTGATTGTTATTTAGTATTTGTTTATATATTTACTTTGTTGATTCATATTGTTGATTGGTTGAACATACGACTCAAATCTAAGTCTTTTGAAAACAAAATTTTAAAACGTAAAACGAACCTGTAAACTATTCAACCCCCCCTTCTAGTTTCCACAATTGTTATCAGAAGCGAAGGTCACTCAAGATTTTTAAAATATACTGTATTTTAAAGCTTGGATCGATCTATGGATTCCGACAAATATCTAGAAGGGCAATCCATGAAAAGACCACCACTTTTTGAAAGTGACAATTTTATTTATTGGAGAAATAGATTTGAGACATATGCTAAATCAAAGGATCTTGATCTTTGGCATGTTATTACTAATGGTGATTTTCAACCTATTCAACAAAATTTGGAAACCAAATTAGATGAGGTTATCTCTTTTTAAAAACAAAGTGACGATCTTAAAAAGAAGCTTGCGAAAAATAACGAAGCTAAAATGGTCATTTACAATGCTTTGCCAATAAAAGAATATGAAAGAATTTGTATGTGTAATACGATAAAAGAAATTTGGAAAACTTTGTTAATCACCCATCAAGGTAATAACAAAGTCAAAGATAACAAGATCGACCTTTTAGTACAACAATATGAACAATTCGTCATTTCTGAAGATGGAACTATAGATAGTGCTTTTGCTAGATTTAATACTATCATTACTAGTCTAAAAGCTCTTGTTATTCTAGCAAGAATTATGTTAGCAAGTTTCTTAGGGCTCTACATCCTAAATGGAGACCAAACGTCACGACGATTGAAGATTCAAAAGACTTAACATCATTGCCACTTGATGAACTCATCAGGAATCTCAAAGTTTACAAGATGAACATCAAGAAAGCTTCTGAAATAGTCATAGCTAAGGGAGAAAGAAAATATCTTGCTTTAAAGGCTAAGAAAGAATCTAGTGATGAGGAGTATTTGACTTCCAAAAGTGAAGATGAAAAATACGCCATGGCGGTTAGAGACTTCAAGAAGTTCTTTAAGAGAAGAGGTAGATTCGTGTGACAACCTCAGAATGACAAAAAGACGTTTCAAAGAAGCCATGATGACAAAAATGGTAAAAATGATAGAAAATGCTTTAGATGTGGCGATCCAAATCATCTTATTAGAGAATGTCCAAAACCACCAAAGGCAAGAACCAAATAGCTTTTGTTAGAGGTTCTTAGAGTGATAGCGGTGAAGAAGATGATGAGAAGATCAAAGAAGAAACATGTCTTGTAGCTCAAGCATCAAGTGAGATATGCCTTGGAGTTGTTTGGAACCCGACGAGTGGATAAAGGATAGCGGATGCTCCAAACACATGACGGGTAACCAAAATCTCTTCTCAAGCTACAAGGCATACAACGGAGGTAATGTCATTTTTGGTAGCAATCTTCACGGTAACATCATTGGCAAAGGTATGATTTTGAATGACTCTAATGTAGAAATGTAGATAACTTAAGATTTAACTTGTTAAGTATAGGACAATTTTTTGATAATAAGTGTAGAGTAACTTTCTCTAAACATGATAGTGAAATAACTAAGGATGCGTTTAAAAAAAGGGTTTTTTTCAATTTTAAGGGGTAGAGGTATTAGGAAGAAAGGCTTATATGTGATGAAATTAGGCTGGCAACGATTGATGAAAACTCCACGTTGTGGCATAGGAGATTAGGTCACACAAATATGCGTCTCATTCAATCGTTAGCATCTAAGGAATTAGTTAAAAACTTACCTAAGCTTAAGTTTGATCAACACTTCTGTGATGCTTGCAAAATTGGAAAACAAGCTCACGCTAGTCACAAGGCTAAGAATATAGTCTCAACGACTAGATGCTTAGAACTTCTTCATATGGATCTATTCGGTCTATCCGTCGTACGAAGTTACGGAGGAAACAACTACACCTTAGTCATTAGAGATGACTACTCTAGGTATACTTGGACTAGATTCCTTAAGGACACAATCGAAGCCTTCGATCAATTCAAAATATTTAGTGAGAAAATTCAAAACCAATTAGGATGTACAAGAGTGTCAATAAGAACCGACCACGGTAGGGAATTTGATAATGAGGTGCGATTTGGAAAGTTTTGTAATGCCAATGGAATTACACATAACTTCTCAGCTCCACAAACTCCTCAATCAAATGGCATGGTTGAAAGGAAAAATTGGACACTTCAAGAAATGAGTAGGAGTATGTTGAATGAGCAATCATTACCAAAAAGTTTGGTTGTCAACCAGTCTAGATACTTTCAACATCATTCTGTCTAACCGAAATCCTAATTAGAAGCCATTTAGAAAACACCTTACTTGTGTGTCGTTGTGTAGTTGTAAATTATGATTCAAGTTTTAAATTTATATTTTGCCAACTTAACCTAAAACAACACTTTTCACGGGCAGTGTACCCGGTAGATGGGAGTTTTGTGGTAAGTAGGGTGTCGATCACTAAGAGCGAGAAACACTTTCAATTTATTAATACTTTGGTTTTCTAATCTAAGTTAGTTTAATCTATGTTAAAAAATTATGCTAAACTATGTTTAATCCTAAATTAATGATAAGGGCGTTTCAGTTTGTGAGAACTTGCACGGTTTGGTGGTGACTTAAAATCAATTTAAGGACCACTAAAACACACGCAAGCAAATTAACAAAAGATAAAAGAGTGGTCTAGCCAAGTATAAGGAGACTGTATTAACCATTATTAATCCAATCAGAATGTTGGTTTGTTTATTTAGTACAGTGATTACTTATCTCGAGGCGGCATATCATTCTTAAGACTTAGGCGGTACTTCTTCCTAAGACCTAGACATGTAGAATTCTATCATAATTAAACGCATCCACATAAAATATCCTTATTTGATGATTATAATCTATCTTATGGATTAAAGCAATGGTGATCTTGTTAAACCCTAGCTCATAGAGACTTTACTTACTTACTGCTTACGGTATTTTATATAAGTGGTAGTTCACTATCCAAACCAAGCCAAGGGAATCAAAACGTTAATTGTTAGAATCATTCTAGGTCACCTGCTAGTCTAACTTGTTCACTAAACCAATGGCACTATCCGATATCTAGTTAAGCTTCAAGCGATATCCTTAGACATGGATTTAGCAGGACTTTATTTGTGATCTTAATTCCACCTATATAAATTACTATACGAGAACTATCCGATATCTGGTTAAGCTACAGGCGATATCCTTAGATATGGATTGAACCCATATTAAAGCACATAAACGAGTATCATGTGATAAAAATAATCAATAACCAACGATAAATTTAAGACAATGACGATAACAAACCAAACATTAAGATCTTCATAATAATGGCTAATACCCAAAGGTATTAGCCTTCAAACATCATAATCAATACAAGAGTAATAATTTAGCCAAGGTAAACTAACCGAGTTAACGAATGATACCAAAAACTAAACAATTACAAGAGTACAAGAAATTACACGTTGTCTCCTATGGAATTAATTGCGTTGCTTGACCTCTTCTGCTCTTTTTCTCCTTTGAAAATTGACTTTTGTGGTTTAGGTATCGAGAATATGATTTAGCACCCTTAAAACTCGTATTTTAGTTTTCTATTTATAGGGTCTAGAATCTGGTCGATACAGCGTATCCAAAGTCTTGGATACGGCGTATCGAAGGTTTCTTGGAGTAGGGACCATGTTTGATATCTTCCAGAATATTTTATTTCCATATAGCTTGAATACGGCATATTGGTTTTCATGGATACGGCATATTGGATCTTGTTTCCTTTGTGGTCTTTGGTGAAGTGTAGGCACAGATACGCTGTATCTTCCTTGATGGATATGGCGTATTGGTTGTCAGAAAACAGTAATCTTCCAAATATCTTTCCGTTTAAAAGCTTCAGAATGCGTGCCTATTTAGTTAACTTTTACCAAGTACCTCCATAATTTACTGCAATTTCGATACAAACGATTAAAGTAACAATTTCTTTGCAATAATTAAATAAAATGGGTTAATTACATAGGATAAATGATGCTATAAAATAGACGTTATTTGATGTCATTACTTACAAACTCTTGAGAGGTAGGAAACCTACTCTTGATTACTTTAGAGTGTTTGGAAGCAAGTGCTTCATTTTAAACACTAAAGACTACCTTACAAAGTTTGACCCAAAGTCATACGAAGGTGTCTTTTTAGGTTACTCTCAAAATAGTAAAGCCTACATCATCGTTAATAAACATACTAGGAAAGTCAAAGAATCACTCAACATGACATTCAAAGAAACTCCTCCAGCCTCTAAGACATCACCCTTAGTGGATGATGACTTAGATGAAGAAGAAGCAATTAAGGTTACCAAAAAAAAACTTGAAAAATGACTTGAGATAAAATGGACCGTTCAGGAATGCAGTCTTCACATCCATCTGGTATATTGTAAAGTTCTTGTGAGCTGCGTAAGCCACGAACATGCGAACAACTTCTAGTCGTGCGACTAGAGCAGATGACTCCTCAAATCTATCCCTTCTTGTTGACTATAACCCTTTGCAACTAGACGTGATTTGTTCCTAATACCAGTGTTTTCAGCATCCGTCTTGTTTTTCCAAAGCCATTTTACCTTGATTGCATGCCTGCCTTCCGGTAATGGAACAAGTTCCCACACATCTAGACGTTTGAACTGATTAAGTTCATCTTGCATTGATTCGATCCAGCTATGATCAAGCATAGCTTCCTTGATGTTTTTGGGTTTAGTAAGACTCACTGTGAGTGCGTACATACACAACTCTGCATCAGTTCGGAGTCTATTTCTTGTTTGAACTGGCTTTGAAGGGTCACCAATCACTTGTTCAATTGGATGATTCTTAGTCCACTTATCAGTGTAGCGATGTTGTTGATGGAACTCGTGCATATTTGACGGGTCCTGATAGTTTGAAGATGACTCAGCTTCTTCGACCTTAGGATTTTCAAAAGAATGCATAATAGTATTCCCATCAAGTTCTGCAACGTCTTCTTGAAGTTGTTCATCAGAATGAGTTTCCAAGACTGGAATTGATGATTCTTGTGTGATTGGTTCTTCTGAAGAAGTTACTATTTGCGGAGCATCACTATCTTCAATAATGATTGAAGACGGTGATGGAGTATCTTCAACATCAAGAGTATTTGCAGCGGAATTATTTGTCACTTCGGAAGTACTCGGCGCATAATATTCTTCATACAGAGGACCAAACAAGTTATCCAAGTCTTGTTGTGATGGTATTTCATTCATGTCGTCTGATGAATCTTGAAAATTCGAGCAGTTTAGACCGGGTCCTGAATTGTTGCATTCAGAAGCCATAGCTGTGAGTTCATCAAACTTGACATGGATCGTTTCCATTATCTTTTTGGTTCGGCGGTTATAGATACGAAATCCTCGTGATGACTCAGAATAACCAATAAAGATACCAATGTCAGCCTTTGGTTTCATTTTCCCAAGATCATCACGATCATTTGTTGGATAACAAAGAGATCCAAACACATGAAAGTATTGAATATTGGGTTTTCTTCCTCGAATCAGCTCATAAGGAGTCTTGTTGTACCTTGTGTGTACAATAGATCGATTCTGAGTAAAGCAAGCAGTAGCAATAGCTTCGGCCCAAAGAAATTCTAGAGTTTTTGAAAAGATGAGCATTGTTCGTGCAACCTCGACAAGTGTACGATTTCTACGTTCAACAACACCATTTTGTTGAGGCGTTCGAGCAATTGAAGTATTATGAACAATGCCCAACTTTGCATAAAACGATAGCCATTTCTTGTTTTTGAATTCTGTTTAATTATCAGTTCGGATCTTCAGAATTTAAGCCTTTAGATTTTGTTGAACTTGATTAATGTAAGTGATTATCATATCTAGAGCCTCATCTTTGGTGCGAAGAAAATATACCCAGGTGTACCGAGAATGATCATCAACGATCACTAGAATATATTTCTTACCATTGATACTTGCTACCCTTATTGGCCCATACAAATCCATATGAATTAATTCGAGTTTGGATTATGTGCTAGGAACCAATTTTGGTGGAAGTGAAGCTTTCTTGCTTTTTCCTTGCTCACAGGCTGAACATAGATGATCTTTATTTTACTTAAATTTCGGAAGCCCATCAACTAGATCTTTTGACGTGAGTTGATTAATGGTACCAAAATTCAAATGAGAAAGCCTTCGGTGCCATAACCATGATTTTGTTGATGTTGCTTTGGACATTAAGCACACTAGAGAAGAAGCCGCCAACTCAGAAATGGAAATGGTGTAGAGATTGGATTCACGAGAACCGGTAAGCAAATCATCACCCTCCAAATTCCGAACATAACACATGTTTGAACGAAAAGCAACTTCTAAATCTCCATCACAAAATTGTCTGACCGAAAATAAGTTGTGTCCTAGGCCTTCAACATAGTATACGTGACATATCGTGAGATTGTCTTGAACATAATCTCCATATCTAGTGATTGCTGCGAAGTGATCATTTCTGAAGCGGACTGTTCCCATGAATTTCTCAACGAAATTTCTTAGCAGTGACAGATTGCCAGTCATATGCTTCGAGCACCCGCTATCAACAATCCAAAGGACGAGCTGGATTACCTGCATCACATGAAACAAATGCAGATGGAAGAGTGGACAGTTTGGCTACCCATTTCTGAGTGGTAACCGGTGTGTTAGATTTAGATCAAACACGGGTACTACTCTTTGTTTCACTAGATTGTGATTGAGCAGTTTTGCTTTTGGGTGTCCAATTAAAACATTGTTGGTATTCAAACCATTTCTGCCACTTTCTACTTGTTGCAATTTTGTTTTTCATGTAATTGCTAAGTGTCCTACTTTGACTAGAATCAGGAGATAGTGGTAACGCACTAGAGACCTTATTTGTTGCTGTTGGGGTTTTAGCAACACTTAATCTAGATTTCGCAACTACAGAAGTAGCTCCTAAATTCTTAGATTTTGCTGCTATGGGGGTAGTGAATAAGGCTCTCTTTACCTTAGAATCTCTAGACAAAGCATAACGAGCAACACATTTTTCATGAGAAAGCAAAAACACATCTTTACCACAAGAAACACAAACAATATTCGAACCGTCATTAACAGCATTTACAGTCTTGGTATTTAATACACTTGCGTTTGATTGACATACAGTCGAATTCATTGTTTCACGCTTATTAGAATCTATACTAACACTACTTGACATCTTCCGAACATGTGCAGATGGTCTCTTATCATTAGTGTTCTTCAAGACTCTATCCTTTGATTTAGTGTCCTTAGACTTTGGTCTTCTAACACTATTAGAACTTTCTACACCTGTGGAATTAGAAACATTCATGTTAGTTTTAGAATCCAGCGTTTGTGTCTCTGTTTTTGTGATTCTATACATTCCTCTTGCGATTACATTCGCACTCTGTTTTTGACTTTGCTCGTTTTTTGGTATAGAATGTGAAGTGACTGGTTTTGACCTATCTGCATTGACCTTAGTATTTGACACTTTCTTAGCCTTAACTGCTATGTTTTTAGGCAATGGTGTTACACAAAGAAGTGTTCCTGAGGTCTCAGATTTGTCAAACTTAGTGTTCACATTCTTCCCCTTTTCAATGGTTTTAATCTTATTCTTGAGTTCAGATATTGTCATCAAAAGATCTTGATTTTGAGACCGCACATCAGCATAAGCATATGTCTTTTGATTAACATGTTCAATTAACTCATCAACCTCTTTTTGATGTTGAGTCCGTGTTGCTTTTATTGAATTAAAAAGCTTTTGAAATTCAAGTTTAATATTTTCTCTTTCTTGAACAACAGAATCAACTTGAGTTTTTAGCAACACATTCTCATCATTTAATGTTGACAATCTTAACTTCCAAGATACGTCACAAGCTATTTTCTCTTTTTGATATTATAATTTGAGTTCAAAATCTATACTTTGAGCTTGTGATCGTGTAAAATCTATGATTTAACTGATATGAGACCAAACGGAGCATAAAAATCAAACCGACCCAAGAGTGTAACCATGGCTCTTGATACTAATTGAAAGAACTAAAGAATCTATGATTTGGTGGTCAGGGATACTCATACTACAAGATAGCCATTATTCTAGTGAGAGAGTAAAGAGAGAAACAAAAGGTGTAAAATAAATGTGAAAGTGTAAAAATGATACAAGTCTTAACCCCTCCATGGAAGCCTTGGAAGGGTATTAATAGCCCACACGAATGCTAAGTAAACAAGAATGTCTATTCTAGTCCCTGCGTGTAGTGCTATTCTAAACTATGGTAATTCCGTAAATGTCATCACATAAAATAAAATCCTAACAGATCGCTTAAAATCATTTTTAAGAATTTTGATTCTCTTGAGTAAATTGGCTTGGATATCTTTTGATTCACTTGAACTTTTCGCAAGTTCATTTCTTAACATCTCATTTTTCTGTTCTTCAACAGAAATTAACACGCAATCTCTAATTTCTCGAGTCAATGATACTTCCAAAAGTCGATCGATCTCTTTTTGTAAAATATTTTCTTTTGGATATTTTTCTACAACTTTCTGTTCCATTGATTCAAAAATATTTAACATTTCATGTACTTCGTCAATCAGTTCTTGTTGAAGTTCTTTCAAATTTTTTGACAAAGAGTCAGACATCAAAATTACATTAGTTTTATAAAACTCTCGTAAAGAATTTTGACTGTCAGACATCCAACTCCTTTTTCTATCTTCTAAAAGAGTGACATCGATTCATTTACGTAGATCGTGAATTGCTAAATCCATTTTTTCAAACATTTTTAACAATTTACTCTCTTTTGGCATTTTTGGAATTGGTAAATCCGATGTAACTTCTTTTGACTTAGAACTATCATTGGAAGTAGAAGGAAATGAAAAATATGTTTGTTCAACAAAAGGTTCTTGTTGAGGAACAAATGTTTCATAAAGAGCATTAATTTTCCATAGTAAAGTTGAACCATTTTGTTTCTCATTTTCAATCGACTTTCTTCCGCATCCTCCAAAGTTTCCTCAGAATTAGGTGAATTAATTTTTAAATTAATACGATGAAGCATTTCACCATGATACATTTTGGGTTGTGCTGCAATGGCTTTCTTGAGACGTTCAGGATTTTTATAACCTAACCCAGCATTGAGAAAAGGATCATAAATTTATTTAGTTGTTTTCCATGCATGTGAATTGTTTGAATTGATTGACCCATTTTATAAACAATTCGATCATGCGAACTCAATTACTCTTCGAGATCACAAATATCATCAAGATATCGATTTTCTCGCTCTTTGAAAGCCTTTTTAGCTAACTGAGTTTCATGTTGAATTATGACCTTTTCATTTTCAACTTTGAAAAAATCACTTTCAATTTTATCTTTTTCTTTCAAAATTTTCTCAATAGTGTCCTTATCAGCACGTATTTCACGTTCCAACTCTTCACATGTTTCTTTATATTTTGAACATTGAATTGTTTTTGACTCAAATGTGTTGACTTGATCCTTAAATGTCTCAAGGTCTTTTTGTAGCAACTCTTTTTTATTTTTAAGCTCATTGTTTAATCGTTTTTTATTTTCAGCCTTTCTTTGAACATTGTATGCCAGCATTTGAATATCATGATATTCATCATGAGCATTTGAATCATGTTCAGATGTGCCACTATTATTTTCCACATAAGGATCATCAAATATGATATTAGAATCAATATGATCATCATCAGATGTGTGAATAAAAGTTTTATGTTTCATATGATTCACTGGTTCATGAACCTTGTTTGAAGCATTTACATCACTGACAGCCTTTGCATCATAGGATGGTTCAGACTCAACATTGTCATTAGCTGGTTAAATTCGAGCCATCATGATTACTATAGCAGTTAGCTCTTCTAATGTTTCATCTCCATAAGAATTATCGAGCTTGAAATCATTTTCTTCGTCTTTTAGGTTGCTCCCGGCTTCATCTTTCATAGCTAGCAATATTTGTTCTATGAAATACTTTGCATCACGAACTCTTGGTTTCTGACAATTACGATCATAGTGGCCTTTTTCATTGCAGTTATAACACAAAATATTTGCCTTTCCCAGAGTTGACTTAGTTCGTGGAACACGCTGAACAATCTGATTACTTTCAACATTCCCATTTCCTGCATTAAATACTTGATTTCTATTGTTGGGAATTAAACTCATAAACTTAGTACTGCCAAGCCAAAGACTTAGTACTGCTCAAGATTACAATTTCCAGTACTAACTTAACACTGCTGAAGGAGTTAAGACTGTTGCATGAAGACTTAATACTGCTCAAGAGATAAAGACGTATGAAGAGATATGTATTGACTTATTCGGTGTATATTCTATTTAGTTAGAAAGATATGCGTATAAGATTAGAATTATAGAAGATTTGTAGTTATCTTGTAAAGGACTCCTTAGATAAAAGGAGATCCTAGGTTATGATGTTAAAAAAATTCATAGAGTTGCATGCATAGCTTCAAGGTTGTAAATCCAAGTACTAGATATAGTACTTGTATTATTGATCTTAATAGTATTGAAGCTTTTTGTTACATCTTTGTTCAATCATATTTATTGTTACATTCATAATTCTTCTATGTATTAAAGAGTAGATTCCGCATACTCTTTAATATACACACAAAGTTTCTACCATTGTTATTTTGGATTTATCTAAGGTAACATACTCTTTACAAGCTAAAGAATAAATCATAGTTTAGGATCAACAAGTGGTATCAGAGCTTGTGTTCTGAAACATTGATCTAGAAGAAACTAATAAGAAGATCTCTTTACTCACAAGGAAGAGATAGATCTAGAAACTGCCCAAACCAATACTACTGCAAAGTTGCCCCTTCTCAAACAGGGTGAATATGATATGTGGAAATTAAGAATTAAGCAATACTTTCAAGTACAAGACTATGCTCTATGGGATGTCATAGAGAATGGAAACTCCTTCAAACCAGCAGCTCAAACAACAACAAATATTGATGGTTCCTCAACTACATTAATACCAGGTCCTGTAACTGCTGATGAAAAGACTCAAAAGAATAATGATGTGAAGGCAAGAAGTATGTTACTAATGGCACTTCTAAATGAACATCTACTGACATTTAATCAGTACAAGGATGCTAAGACATCGTTTGCTGCTATACAAACAAGATTTGGTGGTAATGATGCCACAAAGAAGACTTAGAAGACTCTTCTGAAACAAATGTATGAGAACTTTAGTGCTCCAAGCACAGAGTCTCTTGATTCTATTTTTAACAGGCTTTAGAAGATTGTAAGTCAGTTGGCTATCTTGGTGAAAATATTTCACAAGAAGATCTTAATTTGAAATTTTTGAGAAGTCTGCCTTCTGAGTGGAATACTCATGTTGTGGTCTGGAGGAATAAACTTGATCTAGACACAATGAGCTTTGATGATCTCTACAACAATTTCAAGATTGTTGAATAAGAGGTTAAAGGAACTGCAAGCTCAAGCTCAAGCTCAAGTTCTCAGAACTTGGCTTTTATGTCGTCTACTAGCAGTACTAATGAAGTTAGTACTGCTAATACTCAAGTTAGCACTACTAGTAACCCAATTATACTAGCTAACTTTAAGTTGATGACACTGTTTATGCATATTTGGCCAGTCAACCAAACGATCTTCATCTTATTCATGAGTACCCTAGAACAAATCCATGAAGATGAATTAGAAGAGATGGATTTGAAGTGCAAGTTAGCATTGCTGAGCATGAGGACAAGAAAGTTTTTTCAAAAAACTGGTAGAAATATTACTATCAATGGGAGTGACATAGCTGGATATGACAAGTCAAAGGTGGAGTGTTTCAACTGTCACAAGTTGGGACACTTTGCAAGGGAATGCAGAGGACCTAGGAATCAAGATAACAGGAGTAGGAATCAAGACAGCTCTAGAAGGACTATAAATATGGAAGAAATTTCTTCCAAAGCCATGTTGGCTATTGATGGAGCTTGTTTTGACTGGAGCTTTATGGTAGATGAAGAAGTCCCTACAGACATGGCTCTTATGGCCTTTTTAGACTCTTAGGTACATAATGATAAAACTTGTTCAAAAACCTGTCTAAAAAGCTTTGAAACTCTGAAAACTCAACTTGATGATTTAAAGAATGAGAAGCTTTAACAAATCGTGAGTCAATCTACCTACTTATAAAAGAAGGTTATCATCTGTAGAAGAACAACTTGTCTTTTTCAAAAAGAATGAGGTTCTATTTTATGAGCAACTTACTGTTCTAAAAAGAGATATCTCATATAAGGACTTAGAAATTAGTGTGCTTAAAAGTGAGTTAGAAAAGCTTAAGCAAGAAAAATAAAGGAATCAATGTAAAATTGAAAATTTTGATAATGCTTCTAAGAGTCTACGATAATAAATAGGGGTCGGCTACCCGAAAAAAATTATAAATGGGTTATTGTTTATAAGCTATAATGTTGTTTCACCTCTTCCTACAAGATTATTTTCACCCCCAAACCTTAATTTGTCTTACTCTGGTCTAGAGGAGTTCGAACAACATGAGTTTAAAGGATATGGACCTAAGACTAGTAAGAGTGTTAGTGAAGATACTTCTAATGAGGTTAGGGAATCTCCTGATCCTCATTGGTTGAGGATTGTTGTCAAAATAATAAGTTAGGAGAAGAAAACTGTTTTTCTTACTGTTGCTAAGATAAATTTTGTTATACACAACAACAAGAAAAACTAGTTAAGTGAAGCCAGTTAAGATGCTAAAATGTATAGTCACAACTTCTAGGGGGAAATCAAAGAAACTTTGAATAATCAGAAGTCCCAACAACTAGAAGTGACTTTGTGATAAAAAATAAAGCTTGTTTTGTCTGGGGAAGTTTTGACCATGTGTAGGCTAACTGTAATTACCATCAAAGGGAAAGGATGGTATCTGGGAATAATTATACAAGGATGAATTACAATTATTCTGCTAAAAAGGCTCACCCTAGTGCTCATAGGAACATAGTTCCAAGAGTAGTTTTAATAAAAATTAGCCTAAGACCACTTAATACTGCTAGGCCCGCTAATACTGCGCATACAGTTTATAGTGCTAACCAATGTCATGCTTTTCAAAATCACCACAATCACTGTAAAGAGGCCATATCAAATAAAAACAACATTATCAAATAAAAATTATAACCAAAAAGTAATACTACAAGGGAAAGTTTTTAAACTGGCAGGCAAAATTAGTTAATACTGCTAATCCAATTAAGTAGTAGTTTTAATGTTGTCATGAAAATCCGGTTAATGCTGTTATGGCCTCAGCATGTTTGGTTTAGAGACCTACCAAACTTAACAGTGCATCAATTACTTTTAAAAGACATAATTATGTTGATGCACGAGGCAGATCCAAGTCAGTGATGGCTTGGGTCCCCAAAGGAAACTAATTTCTTATTTTTATACGCAGGGTCATCCACAAAAAGAAGATCAAGGCTATGTTGACAGTGGATGCTCAAGGCACATGACAGGCAATATGTCCTATCTCTCAAATTTCAAAGAATTTGATGGAGGATATGTTACATTTGGGGAGGAGCCAAAGGAGGAAGAATTACTAGTAAAGAAACTCTTAAAACTGGTAAACTTGATTTTGAAGATGTGACTTTGTTTTTAAGGTTACGTTAACCTTTTTAGCATATTTACAGATGTGTGACAAAAAGAACAGTGTTCTTTTTACTGACACTGGATGTTTTGTTCTGTCTCCTGACTTTAAGTTAGCTGATGAAAGTAAGGTTTTACTTAAAATCCCTAGAAAGAACAATATGTACAATATTGATATAAAGAATATTGTTCCTAAAGATAGTTTAACTTGTCTTGTTGCAAAGGCCCCAGGGTTTTTTCTGATGATTCATGTTATGGCATAGAGCAGTCATGTAAATTTTAAAACTATTAATAAACTTGTTAAGGATAACCTTGTGAAAGGTTTACCTATAAAACGTTTTGAAAATGACCAAACTTGTGTTGCTTGCCTTAAGGGAAAATAACACAAAGCCTCCTGTAAGTCCAAAATCCAGAACTCTATTACTCAGCCTTTATTCATGTTGCATATGGACTTGTTTGGTCCAGCTTTTGTGAGCAGCTTAATGAATAAGAAATATTATCTAGTTGTCACTTGATGATTATAACAATTAACCTGGGTTTTCTTATTAGCATCTAAGGAATGAAACTGTGCATTCATAAGAGCGTTTATAACTCCAGATTAAAAATCTAGTTGATAAGAAAGTAAAGATAATCAGATGTCACAATGGAACAGAGCTCAAAAATAAGGTTATGAGTGAGTTTTGTGAAAAGAAATTCATTAAGAGGGAATTTAGTGTAGCTAGAACTCCTCAACAAAATGGTGTTGCTAAGAGAAGAAAATAGTAACACAAATTGAGGCTGCTAGAACCATGTAGCTGACTCTAAGTTACCAACTACATTTTAGGCTGAAGAAAGTTAATATTGCTTGGCTATGTTATATAATAGGGTATTAGTAGCCAAGCCTCATACAAGACCCTTATAACTCTTTAGAATGTAGAACACCTTCTCTAAGCTTCTTGAAACCATTGGGTGTCATGTTACTATTCTTAATACCTTAGATCATTTAGGCAAGTTTGATGGAAAGTCTGATGATGGATTTTTTGTTGGATACTCATTGAATAGTAAGGCTTTTAGAGTATACAACATTAGAACTAGGAAAGTAGAAGAAAACTTGCATGTTAGGTTCTTGGAGGATAAGCCTATTATTGCAGGTGATGGACCAAAGTGGCTGTTTGATATTGATGTTCTAACAAAATCAATGAATTATGTGCCAGTTGTTGCAGGTACAAACTCTAATGATTTTGTAGGTACAAAAGAAAGTATTGGTGCAGGTCATTCTAGTGAGGAGACAGGATCTAGCCAAGACTACATTTTGATGCCACTATGGAAAGATGGTTCACCATTTGATTCTTCTTCAAAGGATGCTAGCAATGATGAACCACAACCTTCTAATGATGCTGGAAAGAAGGATGATGAAGGTGGAATTGATGATCAAGAAAGGACTGAAAATAGTGCTCAAGATGTTAATACTGCTGGGCCAAGTATTAATACTGCCAGTACAAATTTTAATACTGGTAGTCTAAATATTAATACTGTTAGTCCAACAGTTCCTACTGCTCCACTTGAATCCACATATGCTGATTTCTTTGGTGATGAATCAGAATTGGATTTGAGCAACATTGCTACCACATATCCAGTTCCTACTACTCCAAATACAAGAATCCATAAAGATCATTCACTTGATCATGTGCTTGGTGATGTGCAGTCTTGTGTCAAATAAGGAGATATGATAAATAAACAAGGGTTTATCATGTTTTTATGAAGGAAAAACTCCATGAAGACCTATATACTGTCTATATGCCTGTTTCCTATCTCAGGAATAGCCAAGAAGGTAATCCAAGCATTAAAAATCCAATCTAGACAAAAGCTATTCAAAAAGAGCTTCTGTATTTAAATTTACAACAAGTTTGGACATTGGTAAAAAAAAAAAATTGATTTACCTTAATCGAAGAGGGCCATTGAGACAAAATGGTATACAGAAACAAGAAAGATGAGAGAGGTATTGTTGTTAGAAACAAAGCAAGACTGGTTGCACAGGGTTACACTCAAGAAGAAGGAATAGATTATGATGAGTTTTTTGCTCCAGTTGCTAGGACTAAGCAATTAGCTGTTCGATCTTGCCTATTACATCAGATGTAAAACCTTCATATATTTACTTTAAAACATGATAATCTAAACACCGGTTTTGGTTTTAGATAGCAATTAATCTTTTGCTTAGATAAACTGTTTAGAATCATAACATGTATCATTATATATAAGTAATTCAGAAAACATATACAATTGCATAAACATGTAGCATACTTATAGAGAATTGACATGCATACCAACTCCGATATGTATTGCAATTTCCTCACTCGCGATCATTGAGCATATTGTGGATTCGCCATAATTCTTGTAGAATAATCTTATCACAAGTATGGAATGATTACTTAGAGTTTTAGAGAGAGAAATAGGTGGTTGGATGAACACTTAGAGAGAGAAAGAAAACATGTAATATTAACTTAAGAAATGTGACAAAATGAACAACCAACACCCTCTCCAAGCAATGGAGAGGGTTTATATATGCCTAGCTAACCGGCCATGGGCTTATGGTATGGGCTTATATTGTAACTTTGGCCCGGTTAGCTTACTAACTTAATCTTACAACTAACTACGAGCTATGACTAATTATATTGGTAGTGACCGACACTTTTTCGTATTTCTAACAATCTCCCCCTAAGGGAGGTCACTCCAATTTACAAATATTTTAAACTTAGCATACTATGCTTTCACTTCGGTCGTGAGCTCGTAGTCTTGAACTTCTATCATTAACTTGTGATTTGTTGTAGTGATTATAGACTTTGGATTTGAGCAAGTTCTTTTGTCTTGACATGGATGTGATCTTTGAGCTTCTTGAGATCATCAACCAAACATAATCTCGTATCGCCATCTTGTAGACTTTGCCATCTCGTGCACTTGTGACAACTGGACCGACATGCTCATACCTTTCTTGATTTGATAATCTTGAAAAGCTTTACTAATGCATCTTTCTTGAATTTCTTTAACTTTAACACTTTGTCGCTTCAAGAAGGACGTATGGTATCAGAGTAGCGGAAGTCTTGAAACATGTACTTGAGCTTTCATGATGTCTTTATATTTGTCGGTCTGGTATGAGCATGTGGCTATGGATCTTGTGAGTCAACTGGAATCAGGTACCTTCACCACCATCTTTAAATATCCTGCATTAAAACAGTTAGCAATAAAGCGGGGGGACGAATATGGCTTTGTCATTCGCCCGTGGTTGGTTGGAGTAACCTTCGAATCCGTGAGGATCGACCTGTGATCAGGTAGACTCAATTTAAGAAGAATCTCCTTGACAGGATTTCCAGCTGAAGTATCAAATCTTTCTAACACATATGTATTAGATTCATCAAACTCAGCATGTTCTCATTATCGGAACGTCCCAAAGCAGACAGCACGATAAGAGTGAACCAGCGAGTTACTATCTCACTGATTAAAATAAAAATTGATTTGAAAATCAATCGAAGTGTCACTTGCAAAAGTGGTTTTGTGACACATCGATAGTTTTAAGCATTTCAAAATTTATTAATCATCGATCCATAACCTGGAACAAGTTTGATTCTTATAGAATCGCACCATCGTTTCTTTCCAGTTGTCACTAGTTTGATTCATAAAGAATCGCACAAGTCACCTACCATGAGCTTGTTTGATGTTGGCTCAAGAAGGATTTCCATCTTCATCGTGAATGAAGTCACTCAGATGTTCTGGCACAATCACAAGGATAATGCGTAGGACTCTTAATATGTTAACTTGTTATTCACATTGTGTGAAATAGCAAGCATAATTTGACAAGTGTCCTAATGAGATTTATTGATGATCTCTTGGCTCTAGACTCAATGTGCACTTTGTTTTTAGTGATCGGAGGCTGGAGCAGACTGCCACCTTTTCAATATCAACTAACTCGGAGTGAGAAAGTCGATAGAAATGCGTGTAATCTCCGTAAGAAATGAAACAAGAGTCTGTTGAGAGACCTTGAGTGGCTAGGGAGGGTTGTGCATAGCGTCACTAGGTCCATGACTGTCTTCAATGTCAGACAACAACTTAGTGTTTTCGACAGTTTATGTATTGACCCGGTTTCTGCCTAAGTGTATGGAGGGCTTCTTTCTTTTCACCCTTTATCCTTACAATTCTTTTTCATTCTTCAACCCCTTCAGCGCTTACCGAGACTTCATGACTAATACCTTGTTGGGTTTGTTCCAGAGTCTACACTATTCCCTTATTCTCACTTTTACTCCTTTTGTATCATACCTAAGGACTTCTACACTAACTAGTGGATATCCCTGGGTAGATCCCTCCGGTTCTGGCTGGATCATGGGATTTGAATACCTATGCCTAACCACCTTATAACTCCATAAATTTAAGTACATGGTCGGTCTTTTGGGTATTCCATCACAATCCTTCAAAACCATTGAAAAGTTCAATCAAAGTGTTTGATATAAATATCAAAAGATTTACACTTTGAGAGTTTTTCATCATCACTAAAAGCTCCCCCTTAACATGTGCATCGTAATCGTAGTACATGCTAAGTGTAGAGTGCATTGAGTCCATTTTATATGATCACATTTCGATACAAGTTAGGTTCAGTTTAATCACATTTTCTCCCCTTATCCAAAATGTTAATCCCTTGATATTTTATATATCAATTGATTAAACGTTCGGGGACAAAATGTTACATAATAACAATTAGGAACATTTTAATGCTCCCCCTTAATTTTGAAGGGGTATATAAGACAGTTTTGAGTACAATAATTTGAAATTTTTTGAATTTACTAAGAAATTCTTGAAAAGTTTGTACTCGAGCACTCCTTATTATCACCATTAAGTCTCCACTACATACATACAAATTCACAAGTTATTATTATGTACGAGGTTTGACCTGAATGATGAAAACATCATATGATAGAATCATATGGTTCTTTTGTAGCAGCCGTAGGTCTTCCCTGCAGTCTCTCATAAGAAGTTGTCTTAGCTTCCCCCTAAATCATCAATCCTTTTTTGAGTAGATTCAAAACTTTCTTGCAAGCCGCCTCAAGCAGTCTTGATGTAAAAAGCCCAATATATCCGAAGTACACAATTAATTTAAAACCCTAACACCAAAGTCAATTAAGTTCTGGATGTCTGTATTTCTCCTTACACAATAGTGATGATATAAATTGAAACACCAAAGTCAACTAAGTCCCGGATGTCACAATTATTCCCTCGAAATGAAAACACCCAAGTCAACTAAGTCCCAAATGTACTCATTTCTTTCTGTAGAATACTGACTAATCTTAAGGAATCATCACACTTATCAAACCTATGTGTACCTCTTTTATCAATTTTTCTTACTCTTTTTAAATTTTGAAGTTAGATATTAACCCGGTTGGGTAAACATATAATACTGATATCAGAAAGAATTCTTCTCACGTTTTAAATAATTATTCTCCCAACACTTCCCCCTAGGGACTCAAATGATGCATACTGACTAATGACGAGATGTCTCTTCCACCATGTGATTGAAATAGTGCACCCGAAAGAAACAAAGAAAGGCCTAAAATTTAAAGAAGGCGACTTCAAAAGAAGGCCATGGACTCTATCAAGTATACATCTACTCCTTCCCCCTTGCTGGTTTTGACACCTCGGAATCAGCAAAACCTTGTACGCACACATACTTGAGATCGTGTTTGAGGTATAACTAAGCTTAGATCTATCCCGTGAGAATCAACTTCAAGGCTTTTAAAACTATGAAAGTATTTCCAAGCATTCCTAAGTCTTTTACAAACTATGAGGTGTTGGCAATATTGATCGAATGTAGTTTAAAGCCTGAATTCACTAAGTCTCAACTTGCAAATAAGTCCATAAAGTTTTAAACAAATGACATCTAAAGCTCTTATAGTTAATATAAATTAACTCCCCTTGAAATTGTGATCCGTCATTATCAAGAACTTTATCCGTTTATTCCGTGACTTATTTTGAAAGACCGTTTTAAAAGATTATTGGATGACACATTCTCCCCCTCAAATGATGACCCGTTTTCTATTTAAAGAGCTGTTGTCATTGTTTGAGTGGTCGAATTGTCTTTGAAAATCTTTTTGTGATTACTGAAAACACTGATTCATTGTGAAGACAACTTTTTTACCAATAAAAATAAGATTTCTCTTATTTTGACAAAGAAATGCACTGACACGTACATTAATTTGTATATAGGAAGCACGGGTTATGTTGCAAAGTAAACACAAGCCTTTGCATGGTCATTAAGTAGACCATGCCCGAGAATAAATTCTCATTGAGAGGTCAAGTTTTCTTTTTAAAATATTTGCCTTTAAGATGATGACCGGGTTGTTATTTGAAATAATAGCAAGCCATTTTTGGCATGTTTGAAAACATTTGGAACTTCTGCTTAAACTTCATTTACAGCCTCGTATCATTATTGAATGTGTGACAAACCGTCAATTTTTGGAACTTTAAATAATTATTTTACCCTTTGACTTTTTGGGTTTGACTTAACTTTTGACCGTTTGACCTTTTATCGTCATATAAAAACAATTACCGCGTAACTAATAATTTTCGGGACTTAATTTAATAATAAATCATAATTATTACTACATAATTCTCATTTATAAAATTTTTATTTTCTTTCAAATTTATTTGGCTAAACAAGAACAACGCGTATCGACACAATACCAATTATTTTAAATTTAATTATCAAAATTTATTTAATAAAAATATTTAATAAATTAATTATCATTTTATTTAAAAATGTTTATTATTAACGTGAATATTTGAAATAACGTTTTATATTACGAATAAAGTTTACCCGTGATGCCGGTGTCTGATAATAAACAAAGCAAATATTTTAAATAAACGTTACCAAATATTTATGAAATATGGTCAAGTAAATACTTATTTTCGATGGAAAAATTATTTGGAAAACAATGGCGTAAGTTTCGTCTTTAAAATCATTCGTTAACTCGCCCAAACGAGACCTAAATCAATATTTTACAAAAACTTCCCAAAAGTTACAGTTTTAGCCCTTTGATAAAAATTACAAAATTCACCCTAAACTGTGGAAGACTTGCCACATTTTATTTTAAATAAAAACTTTGAAATATAAATATATTTCCCACCTCATTTCCCTTATAAATTACACACACATAACCCTAAACTCTCCCCTCTCCTCTCTCATAATTTCCGGCGTCGGCATGGCGAATTCCGGCCACCAGAATAATTTTACGGTGAAGTCCCGACGATAGCCGCCACCATCTCGCCATCAACACCATCCTCTCCACCACTTGCCTTCACCATCCGAACCCCTTACGACCATCACCACGCCACCAGCAACACCACACCGATGCCACTCCTCATGACACCATCCCCATCATCGTAACTGACATCAACGCCCGTCGCCACCCACCCCATAACAGCCACCATGCAACCGCTGTTTCCATCTCTAGCCGCCGGTACCCACTACCCTATCGTCACAGCCGACAGTCACCAGATCTGCCACCATCGACGCCATGCACCGCCACCCTCACCGCGGCTGTCACCTTCCCCATCTATACACCATCGGTCGCCACTCACCGACGACATGCAACCATCTCAGCCGCCACTTTGAAACCGCCACCACTTTACTCTTGTTAACCCCGAGTTTGGATTGGTTAAATGTTTTCTTAAAATCTAATAATAATTTGTATGGTTGAGTTGTTTTAGTTGCTTCATTTTAATTGATTTAGTTTTCATTTGTTCTTTGTTCGATTTGGTTTACACGCCCACAAGGGGTGTTCGTTTCGCCACTGATTCGGTTTGGTTAGTCGCCACCATAGTCGCACCCTTGTGGTGCGGGGCTTGTGGTTATTTTTGATACTCGGCTTGAAAGGACACCCGTAAAAAGGGGTGTTTGTTTCTGCGATTGGAGCCCAAAAAGGGGCGTTTGGATTTGTGATAAACTGGTTAAGGGGGCGTTTGGGTTAACTGCCGCCTCAAAAGGTGGCGTTTGGTTCAACTGCAGGCCCCCATAAAGGGGTGTTTGGGGACTGCAGATAACACCAAAGGGGTGTTTTGGTTTTTAAACAGCCCTAAATAAGGGGGGGTTGGTTCTACTTATAATTAATATTTATGTAAATTTGACAAATTAATAATTATGAGACGCGAGAAATATTGGTGATATTGATTGATGAAAATATGAAATATTGTATTTTAGATACATGGAAACGTTGTATAAACGGCAAGGTCATGTCGAAATTTATAAAAACTTATATACTTAGTATTTTTCGTTTAAAACTATTACTATATTAAAAACCCGATAAATGGTCAAAGTTATATAGTTTTAAGACTATTAAATTGTAATCATACAATAACACGATTAATAATCAAAAATTATACTTTTACAAACGATATAACTATTTTAATTAAAACTCGTCAAGAAAACGGAATACTAAATTATGTAATATTATTTTATAAGTCCCGACTAAAGGACAATAATAACTATTGTTAAAACTTTTAAAATATCATTCAAGGCTTTAAAATGTGTATTTACTTTTAAGTAATAACTTTTATTTATTTTATTTGGTGACTTCCGAACACGTGTCGAATTATGTTGTTTTAATTATTTTCTCTCGTCGCTTATGTAATACTTTTCTTATATGAATACACGTCGCGCTTTATATTCTTGTCTTATTTTCACGAGTGATATAATATGTATATGTACAACATACTTTAACTCGTTCTTCGACTTCGTCTATTTATATATTCATGTATAATGCCCGCACGTATTATATATTTTCTTGTCCTTCATATGTAATATATACTTAATATATTGCATGTTTTGCATTTATCTTTTGAATGTTTGTCTTTATTATATAATTCAACATATGAATTATATAATTGTTCATTTTCCTATGTGATATATACGGAATATATTACATACTTTGTTTTTTTTACCTTTTCGATTTATCTTATTTAACCATCAACCAAACTCATACAACTTAAAAACCCAAATCCTTTATCAACATGTCACATTGATGTAATCATCCATCGGAAAACCCAAATACAACATCCTAAACTGGTGGGTTGTAACCGTTAAGATAAACTGCAACTCCTTGATCGAGCCGTTTCGGTTTCTATTGTGTTTGCCTAATATTTGCATTCTGTCAATTGTTCTGCAATATCAAGGTGAGTTCATAGCCTCGCATTTAATTCTTTTTATGTTTTGAAAACCCGCGAGGGAGATACATGCTTGTTTTAGAAAATCGAACACAAGTGATTTTATTATGTGAACGTTGCTATGAGTGTATTGTTGTGGCCCTTCCTTCATGAACCGTCAATCACCGCTAACCGGTGAACGCTAATGCAATAATAATAGATCTATTTTGGCCTAACGACCTGTCAGACGTGTGTTCCTTGCGAGGGCATACTGAGACATATTGTACTTAGTATTGGGAGTGTTAGCACTCCAGGTTGGGCACATGGTTAAGGTTCGGTTCGTGGCTCTAGCATCGTTGTGATTGTTCTATGAACTAAATGTTTTGCTATGCTTGTGTTCAAAATGATTGTTTATAAACTCTATGGATTCACTCAACGTTTTTGTTGACGTTTTAGCATGTTTATCTCAGGTATATACTTGCTAGCTTGGATGGGACAGAGCGTGGATATCGAAGGACGTGGACTTGGTGAACTTTGTACACAAGATAAAATGTTTTCTTTTAAAGAAATTGGTCATGTTGTGGCTTATTTAGAAACGTGTTTTCATAAAGTTTATTGGGACCTTGTAACTCTGATCTTTTTAATAAAAATTGAATGTCGTTTACCGTGACTCGTGAGCTTATATTATGAAGTAGCACCCCAATGTTGTATTCTGCTGCGTTGTAAATTTGAGGGTGTTACAAAATGACATTTCTAATACTGTAAATGTTATCAATTTTTAGAAGACATGCCATTATTACCTCTTTTTATATTTTTCTCGTTTTTTAATTTTTAATTTGGTTTTTAAAGATTTTATATTTTTGTATTTTGATTTTATAAAAGTTTTCTAAAAAATGAAAAATCTTTTTGGTTTTTCTGATTTTGAATATATACATATGATACACAGGATATCAGAATAGGTACCACCACTATTCTTCAGTTTCATCTGTCAACTGTTTCAGTGTCTCAGGCGTAAAACTTCGCATTCCCATTTTGTTGATAAGAAATTCAATTCTTTCTCTGTATAGGGCTTCAGTGAAGATGTCCGCTAGCTGATACTCCGTGTTGACAAAGTAAAGCTCTACTACTCCATTCTCCACTTGCTCTTTGATGAAGTGGAATATGATGTCAATATGCTTTGATCGAGAATGTTAAACGTTGTTGCAGCATAAGGCAATATCGCTTTTATTATCACAGTACATTGGAATTTTATTGAATCTAAGGCCATAGTCGGTAAGTTGTGATCTCATCTAAAGGATTTGAGTACAACAGCCAGACATGGCAATATATTCAGCTTTTGTACTAGATATCGCAATGCTTTTCTGCCTTTTGATAACCAGCTAACAAGTCTGTCTCCCAATAATTGCATACATCCAGAAGTACTTTGTTTAGTATCTTGGCAACCCGCGTGATCAGCATCTGCATAAGCTGTTAGAGCAATAGAAGAATCCTTTGGATACCAGAGTCCCCGATTTACGGTTCCTCGTAGGTATTTAAAGATCCTTTTTACAGCATGGAGGTGCTTTTCGGTAGGCTTTGCCTGATACCGGGCACACATGCATATAGCAAATGTTAGGTCTGGTCTACTGGCTGTAAGATACATAAGGGTGCCAATCATTCCATGATAGTGTATAGGATCTACGGCTTTCCCTTGTGTATCTTCATCCAGTTTGGATTTCTCCACCATGGGAGTATCCACGGGGTCGCTAGAATCCATACCATATTTCTTTAATGATTCTAGAGCATATTTAGACTGGTTTAAAAAGATGCCTCTGGGACTTTGTGAAATCTGTAGTCCTAGAAAAATTATATTTTACCTATCATCAACATCTTATCTTTGAACACATTATTTTTGAAAATTGGTTACATAATTCAAGTGTAGTAGACGCAAAGATTATATCATCAACATAGATTTGTACCAGGAGAATATCTTTGCCTTGTCTTCTAATGAATAATGTGGGATCCACGATTCCTTTAGAGAATTCTTGAGAGAGTAGAAACTTCAACAATAGATTGTACCACGCGTGTGGAGCTTGTTTCAACCCATATAGAGCCTTCTTAAGCTTATATACATGATTCGGATTGTCTTGATCCACAAACCCACTGGTTGACTGACATATACTTCTTTTCGCAAAATTCCATTCAAGAATGTCGTCTTAACATCTATTTGGTAGACGATCATATTCATGTGAGCAGCATATGCAAGGAAAATTCGAATAGCATCGAGTCTAGCCACTTGAGCAAAGGATTCCTCAAAATCAATTCCATCTTCTTGACAGTAACCATGAGCAACCAAACGAGCCTTGTTCTTAAGAACTCATCCCATTTCATCAAGTTTGACCTTATAAATCCATTTTAAAGTAATGCCCATCACTTTATCTAGACGTGGAACAAGTTCCCAAACTTCAAGACGTTCAAATTAATGTAGCTCCTTTTGCATTGCTTCAATCCAACATGCTTGAGTTAATGCGTCTTTATAGTTCTTTGGTTCAACTGATGTGAGAAAGGCATCGTAGTAACAAAATAAAGCTTGTTCATGGAGTTGGAGTATTATGGAAACAGGTCTTTTGAGTTCACCGATGATGTTTTCTAAAGGATGATCCTTGGTCCATTTGGTAACGTATTCTGAGTTAGGAGCAGCAGTATGCACAACAGTGGGAATAATATCTGAAGGAGAAGATGCTTCAGAATCATTTTTTGGAATTGGAATACCAAACAATGGATCGTTATTCATGTGTGCAACATCTAAGTCATGATTGTCTTTTTCAACATCGTCAGGAATGATAGGAGATTGAGTTTCGGGTGTTGTTTTTTATTTACTAGGTGAAGGTGCATCTTGGTCAACAGTTGTTGAGGAAGGTGAATCGGTTGATGCAGAGGGTTCTGGAGCTACTGCTTTAGTAATTAGAGCAATGACTTCAGGGGCTGGGCAATCAACACTTGATGGAGGAGTGAGTAATTCATCAAATAGCGGTTGAAACAAAATATCCCAATCAGTTCTTGAAGGTGGTACAAACGGTTTTGAAGGAGGAAGGTTTGGCACGAGTTGTAAATGATTTTGCTAGAGTCATTTTCATGAAGTCCGGGTCCTGAAATGCTGTGTTCAGAAGCCATCGCAGTTTGCTCAATCAACAATCTACTATGAATTGTTTCAATGAATTGTCTGGTAATCGGTTTGTAAATTTCAAAATGCTTTCTTTGTGGGTGCATAGCCAATGAAAAATACCAATATTCATCTTTCGTTGTAACCCTTACCCAAGTTCTTACTGATCATTCGTCGGATACGAGTGCACCAAATTACATGGAAATATCTTGATATTTTCTGGAAGTTTGCATGTAAAAGCTAAGATGAAGTTTTACCGTGAAAGATGAACGTTGATGGAACGATTTGGGGTGTAAACTTTGCGTAGCAACGCTCTGCCCATAATAATAACAGAGCTTTTGCATAAATCAACATTGTGCGGGCAGCTTCAATTAACGCACGATTATGTCTTTCAACGAAACCATTTTGCCATGGAGAGCGAGCAATAGATGTTTCATAAGAGATGCCAACCTTCTTATAATATTCACGCAAAGTTTGATTAACAAATTCAGTTTCATTATCTGTTTTGATTCTTTGGCCAGGCACTTTAAGCCACACTTAGATCATCTTGAGAAACTTTATTATGAAATTTGGAGCTTCATCTTTTAACCTTAAGCACTTAACCCATGAAATCAAGAGTAATCGTCGACAATGACGAGGATGTACTTCTTTCCATTAACACTTGCGACACGCATTGGTCCACAGTGATCCATGTGCAAAAGATAGAGTTTTTCTTGGTTGGTGTCTTCAGATTTAGGTTTGTGGGATTTCTTCTTGCTTTTGCCCATTGCACATGCAGAACTCATATGGTCCTTTTCAAACTTTAACTTAGGAAGACCTCGAACAAGACCATGTCTAGCTAAATGGTTGATTGCACCAAAGTTCAAATAAGACAGACGTTAGTGCCATAGCCAAGACTTAGTCTTTGAGGCCTTTGACAAGAGACATATAGGAGAGGACGCCATCATATCTCTAAGAGACAGAGTATACAGATTGTTTCCTCGAGATCCAGTCAATAGATCAACACCTTCTAGATTACGAATAAAGCAGGTGTGTTAACGAAAAGCAACTTCAAGGTTCGAATCACAAAATTACCCAACGGAGAATAAATTATGTCCAAGTCCTTCTACATAGTAAACCCTTGATATCGTAACATTCCTAATTTGATAATCACCATATCCCAATATCTTTGCCACGTGATCATTTCTGAATTTAACTGTACCTAAAAATTTATTGACAAAATTGGTGAGCTGAGAGCGATCTCCCGGGTCTATTGCTTGGGAGCAGCCTGGAGTCACAATATAACCAGAGATACCAATGTGGACGTCAGCAATTCATCTAGAGTGGAAGATGGAAACATCAGGAAACTATGGATCCCTAGATTGACTGGTTCCTTTTTGGTAGCAGATACACGATTTGAGTATCCTATATGGGCTGTTGGAACAGTAGTTTTAGATTGTCCTAGGTTTCTGTGAGTAAACCAAGGATATGACTGGTTTAGGTTTGTCAGTAGTGCTAGAAACTGGTGGTGTCCGTAGGGGCTACTGACTGGAGGGGGGGTTGCGTGGTAAGGGGTCGCATTCCTACTATAGGGAAGGGCCCTCCTGGTTGTGCGAATTTCGAGTGGCCATTGTGGGGTTTCTATATGGGGCAGGGGGGGGGGCATTTAGGGGCGCGGGGTTCGGGGCGGTTGTGGTGGGTAGTGGGGTACATTGTGCTGGCGAGAGGGGGGTGAGGGGGAGGGTAGGGGAACGGGGTGGGGGCTGTGGTGTACCTGGGGGGGAGTGGAGAGGGGTGGCGGGAGGGGGTTTTAGGTTTTTGTGTTTTTTTGTTTTTTATTTTTTTTTGTTTTTTTTTTTTTACCTTTTTTTTCGTTTTTTTTTTGTTTTATTTTTTTTTTCTTTCTTTTAACTTTTGTTAAAATCAAGAACATACAAATCATGATTATCAGAAAGCATACAACCATTACACTTAACACATTTAAGTTCCGACTTCGCATTAAGCTTAGAATGCTGCACATTAGCAGTTCCTTTAGGTGCAACAACACAGTTTTTATTTTTCAAACTAGATTTAACTTTCTTAGGGTGGGCTTCTACTTTATTGTTCTGAGTACTACTTCGTGTTTGTTGAATCTTATCTTTCTTTGTATTGCCTGAAGGCTGTGATCCGCTAGCACTAGTAGATGGTTTTACTCTTGTAGAAGACAACATAGGTTTGTTAGAAATAGTTTGATGTTGAGGTGTTTTTGTTTATTGTGTTTCTGAGGAGGCTGACGGGCTCAGTGAATTAACTCTTTTGTCCTTGTTCTTAGGGTCGGTAGCTACTAATGTTCTTTCAGTATTGTTGATACTAAGGCAGGTTTTACTGATGTTTGTAAGCAAATCCTGATTATTTAGCATAACCTACAGGCAGGATTCCTTAAGGAATGAATCTAGTGGTATTTTTTTAACATGTTCAACTAGATCCCTAAGAACGGTAGCTTCTTCCTGAGTATGCTTGATATAGGCAGAGTGAGCTGTATGTTTGTTCAACAATTTAGGGGTTATCGGTTCCATATCAATCTTAAGCATTTCTGGATCACTAGGGTATTTTGTAGTGTCATTATCAACTAAAGCTTTTCCTTTAAGTTTCCTTAAATCATCTTTGAGAGCCATAATTACCAAAACTTTTTCCTAAAGACTAGCATTTAAATCAGAGATTTCTATAAACTTTAGATTGACTTGATTAATTAAATCATCACATTATTCTTTTGATCGAATGCGTGCTGGTTTAATCAAGTCATAAAGTTGCTTATAGGTCTATTTAAAATGCTCATTCTTAGTAATAAGCTTTGACACCCTATGATCCAATTCAATATTTATTGTTTCAATCTCCTCTAAGTCCTTTTTGATCTTATCCTCATTCATTTTTTCACTTAGAGATTTAGTTCTCTCTTTTAACTTCTTTATGACCGTGTCTTTCTCTTGGGACTGAGCTTTCAATTCATTTAATTCAAACAATTAATCAAAACTTGGAGCACTTTGATTTAAAACATAATTGTCCCTTTGAAAAATTTCCTGATTAAGTGAGTATCAACTTCTAAAGAGATGCAATGTTTTTCAAGAGTGGTAAAACTTCTGAACAGTTTATCGTAAATCTCTTTTTCAACAAAATCCTTTTTGTTGAGAAGCTCGGTCTCAAGTTTAAGACACTTTTTACATTCATGCACATTCACAGAAGCATTATCCATAAAATAATTCATAATTATGTTCACAATATCTTTGTTAATGACTTGTTCCAAGAGTCGTTCATTTTTATTCAAAGCTTGATTCATTTTAATTTCAAATGTTTTTGACTCTAAACAATGTTGTTCCACAGCCTGTTCCATTTGATGAAAGACATTTTGGACTTCATAAAGTTCATCAATCAAATATTGATTGAATGTATTAAATAAGTCTTACAAAGCTTTTATAAATGAAATTATTTCATCCCTAAAATAAGCTTTTGTATGTTCGAACCCCCACGAGCCCTCAGTGATAGCTGTGGTCGTGGTTCTTTCTTTGACAACCATGTCAAAACCAGCAAGATGGTGTTTAAGTTTCTTCAAACTCGTATTAAGCATGCTGACTTTAGGAAGTTCTTTTGGAACCTCAACTTTGGGGGGTCTACTAGAAAGAGTAGGATCTGAAGAATTCACAGATTTTTGAGACCAAAAGGCTTGTTCAGCAGATAATTTAGTTTGTGGAACAAATCGTGTTTTAAAATCTTGAGAAAGTTGGTTAAGAACAGGATAATCGACTGGTGTAGTATTAACTTTCTTTTCTAACATCGTAGAATCTTTTAGTTTTAGAAGCATTTTTGAACGACTCTCTTCAGCATGCATTAGGGTCTCTTCAGAGTCAGGAATCACAATAGCACTAGTATTCTTAATGACATTACCATCATAAAGCTTTGGTTCCAACTGCTGAGCTTTCTTCAGATAGAAAGGATTTTGAAAACCTATAGCTTGTTTAGTGGTATGATCATAGAAAAACTGAGGTTTTGTCAACATGTGAATAGTTTATGCAGATTGGTCTCTTTTAAAAACAATATTATCTAGCTGTTTGATCCTCTTTTCTAAAGCAATCTCTCTATCGATGTTCCTAGATTCTTCTTTCTTAAAATCATTTTTGAGAAGTGTAATTGTTTGTATTAAAGATTCCTTTTCTTTTAAATGTTCAGAAAGAGTTTGTTTAAGACCATCAATCTCTATAAACTGTGCACCTGAATCTAAAATGTTATCCTTACTCTTTAAATCAACATTTTGTCCTTCTTTCAAAACTTTAACTTATTCCTTATATCTTTCAAGCTTAACAGTTAAAGTATCATTGACACTTGTATTGTCTAGATTTATCTTAGTACAATTAACTACTTGGGTTTTCAGTTGTTCAATCACAAATAATATCAGTGCATCTTGTTGTGCAGATGGGTTAGAATTTTGAACAGTTGCCTGTTGTGATTCTATCACATACTGAGAATAAGGAATAATATTGCTATCACTAGTTATTTCAGTCTCTGAATGGTTCACAACATTCGACTATTCAGAAGACTGCATTGCCTGCACAGCTTGATTAATCATATTGTTATCCACATTATCATGATTGTGTACCTCAGTGAGAGCATCTTAACCATAATGAGATAAATTTGCTATGAGAGCAACTTTGGCAGTGTTGAGTTCATCACAATTAGAATCATATGCATCCAAATCATCAGCTTGTTAAGCAGCATTATAAGTAATGACGGTCTGTGTGGCTTGACCTTCTGTAATTCCTAGATCTGCCAAAAATGCTAGCTCTTTCTAATGTAGAATTTGACCATTTGCTTGAGCTTGAACCAGCAACACTTTATCCTTAAACCATGAATCATCTCATTTCCTTTTTGGTTTAGTGCACTGTTTGGACATGTGTCCTTCCCCCTTGCAGTTGTAACAAGTAACAGTTCTTTGTTTCCTAGAATTACTTCCACTTGCTCCTGAAGTGTAGGTCCTTATAGTACCCACACCAAAAGAAGTTTGTCTCCCCTGAACTGGTTATAAGGTCACTCTCCCATCATTAATAGTAGCTTGTTGCCTAGGGTTTGAAGAATTCATGAGCTGGTTATTGGTAGTAGGATAGCAGGAAGTAACAACAGCAGTCAAGAAAGACATCATGTGATTGATGGCATCAATGGGATTATCACCTTTCTGGAACACTAGAACAATTAGACATGGGTCTAGTTGGGGAAATTCGGGTTGTTGGTTAACTGTGGGAGCATATTCCAATTGAGGGATGGATGATGATGATGGAAAATAAACGTTGTGGTGAACTGATGATTGATTATCATTGGATGGATAAGTGATTGAAGAGGTGTTGATGATTGATTGTTTGAGTATTGTTGAGACTGATAAGGTGAACCATGTTGTGGAGACTGATATAGTGAAACTTGTGGTTGTTAAGAGTTTTGGTATGAGTTCGGATAAGTTTGATAAGGAGACTGGGTTATCTGGTGGGTTGCAACCAAAGCACGTGAATCTGAGTTGCATTCATGCATTAAACGAACTTCATTTTCATGAAATTCATGTTGTCCCAAGTAAGCATAAAGTTGATCAATGTTAGTTGTGTGCAAATCCCAAACCAGTTTGACATCTGTCACAAATTTGCTCCACTCAGGAGGAAGAGTATTCAAAAATTTAGTGTTCACTTGAAATTGTTCCAGTTTCATATTGTAGATGTTCATGTCATTGAGTAGCAGTGAAAATCTCAAGTAGAAATCACGTAGTGTTTCCCTTTTCTTATAAGAAAACTTATTGAATTCGTCATAAAGCTTACACTCTCTTTCTTACTTACAACATCACCTTTCCTAATATCGTCAATGATAAGTATCCATAGCATGAGAAGTTACTTCTTTCCCAAAGTTCATTGGCGACTTTAATGTATTGCTAACCAATGGCATACACCTCTGTGGTAATCTTAGAGAATGATACGTTTTTTGCCTTGAAAATCACAATCAGCTTGAATTGCTTCTGTAGCAGATAACTCAGAATATTTCTTTGGTCTAGTCACTCCATTTTCCTTAATTGTAGGCTAGATGAGTGGACCATTTTCAATGGATTCAAGGATCATTCGTCCATGTTGTCTATTCAACATGTATAACTCCATTCTGCTTTTCCAAGAGTCGTACATATCTTTTTCCAACATAGGTGGACGAGTGTCAGCACCCAAAAGAATCGCTTTGTCAGCAAGAGTCGTCATTGAGAAATTTGTATGTTAAAAGATTACTTGTTCGATCAAACGGTGGTAGAAAGAAATTATGTTTGATTAAGTTGTCTTTTAAGTGTTTTAATTCTTGAAACTACACGGGATTTTACAATTCTTGACAAAACCGGGAAAAACAATGTAATGTTTCACGAGATTTTACAAGTCAAAGAAATAAACCGTATAATTTGGAAACTTGAGTTGTTCGGTTGATACTAAAAACCAGTTGTTCAGTTCCAACTAAACTCAGTTGTTTGGTTTAGTTGTTCGGTTCCAACTAAACTCAGTTGTTCGGTTCAGTTGTTCGGTTCAGTTGTTCGGTTCCAACTAAACTCAGTTGTTCAGTTTAGTTGTTCGGTTCTAACTAAACTCAGTTGTTTGGTTCAACTGTTTGGTTACAACTAAACTCAATTGTTCGATTTAGTTGTTCAGTTCCAACTAAACTCAGTTATTCGGTTCAGTTGTTCGGTTCCAACTAAACTCAGTTGTTCGGTTTAGTTGTTCGGTTCCAACTAAACTCAGTTGTTCGGTTCAGTTGTTTGGTTCCAACTAAACTTAGTTGTTCGGTTCAGTTGTTCAGTTTCAACTAAACTCAGTTGTTCGGTTCAGTTGTTCAGTTCCAACTAAACTCAGTTGTTCGGTTTCAACTAAACTCAGTTGTTCGGTTCAGTTGTTCAGTTCCAACTAAACTCAGTTGTTCGGTTTCAACTTAACTCAGTTGTTCGGTTCAGTTGTTCGGTTATAACTAGCTCGAAACTCAACTTTTAAAAACACAAACAAGACACCTTTTTAATGGTTGTTTTGTAAAAATTCTTGTACAACTAGTGTTACTAACCCTATAGGAACAAGAAAAATGGAAACTTTAAGGTTTTTAAGCTAAAAAAATTAAAATTAAGATTTTGTTCTTTATAAAGGTTTTCGAACACAAAAAGTAACTAAAATGATGTTTTTCTTGATTCTAAGCTTGTACACCTATATCCTAAAGATACTAGATCAGATTTACCAAGGTAAATGATCCTTTAGTGTACACAATAGCTTCGAAAACAAAGAAAGAACAAGGAATAAAGGATGATTTTTGCAAGAAAACACAGGAACCAAAAGTTAAACACAAAAAAAACTAAGCACATCACTCCATGGCTCTTGATACCAATTGAAGACTAATCTAATAACATACTAGATGAGAGGGAAAGAGAGGTGATTCTAGAGAGAGAAAGGGTTGGATGAACACTTAGAGAGAGAAAGTAAATATAGAAATAAAATGCATAAATGTATGAAAAATGAACAACCAACCACCTCTCCAAGGCATGGAGAGGTGTATAAATACTAACCTTGGCCGGCTATGGATGGGACATCATGGGCTTTCCATGGGCTTTTCCTTATCTTTGGCCCGGTTAGCTTACCAAACAATACTTAGTGGACTACAAGCTAGAAACGTAAAATACATGGAGTGACCGATCCTTTTTTGGATTCCTAACACAGAGCCTAGGAAGAATTTGTGTTTGTGGTTTGCTTATTTCAAGGTGTTTCGTGGCTTATTTATAAGCTATAAGCCATGGCTTAGGTTGATTTTTCCTTATGTGGTTCAAAATCTTGAAGCTTTCTTACTTCTATGGTTTCTAGCTTATTATCCCATGGTTTAGTAACATTATTACACAACCAATCAGCCCTAAAAGCTTATTTGAAGCTTATTGGGTTCGTGTTTCTCAAACCAGACAAATAAGCTTATTTCAAGCTTATTTGTTATTTTTTTGGATCATCCATTTGTACTTTCATCATCTACATGCTTATTAGAATCTTATTCAAGTTACAAACAGCTTATTCGAACAAAAAAATATGGGCTTTAGTTTGAAGATTAGTGGTTTGTGTAAAGTGATGAAGGTTAGCGGTTTGTGACATAAAGATTAGCGGTTTGTGCACATAGCGGTTTATGTCATAGCGGAATGTGACAATCGTGGAATGTGACAATCACGGAATGTGTATTTCCTATGATAGCGGTTTGTGTACTTTGAAGATAGCGGAATGTGCAATAGCGGAATGTGTCACTGCCTTAGCGGAATGAGCAAAATTAATAAAGAGTGTCGCGGTTTGTATCAATTAACAGGTAGCGGTTTATGACATTTAAGTGGTCGCGATTTATGACATTTAAGTGGTCGCGGTTTATGACATAAACTTTGTAGCGGTTTATGACACTCAATTGGTAGCGGTTTGTAACGAAAAGATGGTCGCAGTTTGTGCAATAATGATAGCGGTTTATGACATTGAACAGGTAGCGGTTTGTGACATACTTGGTCGCGGTTTATGACAAGTATTGGTCACGGTTTATGTACCTTCAGTGACCATGGTTTGTGACAAAATGGCACCACGGTTTGTGTTTACACAGGTTAATTTCATGGCGATTTATGACATTTTTCGGAAAAGAAACCATGCAAAAATTTTCCAAACCCTCTACAGAATATGTCTAACACAAACACCAAAGCAAAACACAACACTTAATCCTAAAACAATCATTAAAGATTCACTTAAATGACAAACGGCTACACATTTGGCTTAAAATGACAAGTGATCACGAAGTTGATTTTGTATCCCTTATTTGAGATTGAAGTGCGTTTCACGAAGGCGTCTACTTATTTCATCATTGAGACTTCCTTCCAATTTCTACTTCTTATCTTTAAACCCAATCTATCGATTGATGACTTGCTTGAACGTATACAGAAGGAATATGATTAAGACTTGGATTATCTAGTTATACCCGATGTAAGGAGTTACATTGTAGTACTTACGGGGTATAGCTATCACTTAAAGGAGTTACGTTGTAGTACTCAGTGTTACACGCAGATGCAGATGTGGATAGTTTCAAGAGGTGTAGTACGTCTTATACTTTTGATGACGGGTATAGAGTACTTAGAGATTTAATCTTGCACCGTTCTTTAATCAATAACAGTTCAAGCTTAAGTAACAAATTTATGGGATTTTACTTCATTTTCAAGTTTGGTATATCGGGTTTACTTCAACATGTGGTCACAGCATTAGCCGAAAGAATACGAGGTTTGTAAGTTAGCCAGAGAGTTTAAAGGTTGAGATCTAATCAGTAATTCTCATGGGATATTATTGTGCTATTCCAAGACAATGGTACTTCATAGTCTAAGCAAAATTTTCAAAGTTCTCTAATGACAATTCATAACTTTTCAAGATTTGTGCTTATGACAAGAACTTCTCGAGTTTATGGGCGTACATGACAATGATGCTTTCGAGAGTTCAAAACCATCATGGGGGAAAATGTGTATGTTGATGTTACCAGGTTAACGTCCAGGGGGAAGTAGTGTATACTACTTCACTTAGTATGGTTTGTGAAGTATTCTACATACGTGAGAAGAATTGTTGCTGATTTCACGCATGTACCCCTAAACGAATATTCACCAAGACCCAATGACAAGTAGCAGGATTATTTGGTGTAGTTGTTCTTCCATAAAATTCTGATGTGCAAGTCAATGATAAATAGAAGATTGTTTTAGCTACATCAAAGTTTCAGAATCTTCTCAAGATAGGGATGTTGGTTTGGGGGAAGCTGATTCAGAAACTTCATCAAAAAAGGAGTCTATGAAGAAAGCTTTTCAAGACATGCTGCATGAATTGGGGGAATTTATTCCAACTCATGCATACTATAATGGTTCCAGAACAAGTAAAGACAATTAAGATCCAAGATGGAGTACAAGTTTCAAGACCAAAAGAACTCAGAAGACATCTTCAGCTGTAGAAGCACTTAGGAAGACTTTATTTGTGTTGTATTTGTACTTGATAGGAACATTGTAAGTAATTCCGTATGTTCACATATTGGGGGAAGATTGTTAGCCTTAAAATATGTTGACTAATATGGAATTACATTAGTTTATTATAGTTGTATCGAATAAGGACTAGTAACGTCAAGTTAGTATAGTTAAAAGAGACAAGGGCTATAAATACCCCATTCATACTTCCATGGAGGGGTGAGGATTCATTATTATATCTTATACAAGGTGTGTATGTGTGTGTTTCTCTCCTCTCATCATACACACATCTTCCCTTTTCTCTCATTATCAATAATATGGCTTTCTATTTATTTAATCCTCCCCAACCTCTGGATCGTTGTTTATATGGCTAAACCTTTATGGGTAACAGGTTAACTATAGAATAAAGAATTCACTTTACGGGTACTTTATCATTCCAAGGCTTGCATTTCCCGTCGTGTAATGGTTTGTGCACAACAATTAGGAAAAGTATGGATTCAAGAAAGTAACGATGGTGAAAGGGTTTTTATTTTTTAAGTTCTCATCTATCGGGGCATTGATTCGGTGCTTCAAGATGGTTCATGGATGATTTGTGGAATCCCTATTTTTTTTAACAAGTGGTCGCCCTCCGTTAGCCTTCTTAAAGAAGAATTATAGCATGTTCCAGTTTGGGTAAACTTTCATGATGTTGTCATTGGTTGCATACACATCGAATGGGTTAAACTTGATGGCCATGAAAATTAGTAACCCTATGATGTTAGGCTCATATACGAACTCCATTTGTTTAGAATCATAGGGACGGAGCAGTTATGCAAGAGCTTTGATTGAAACTGGTGTGTGTAATGATCTTAGAGATAATCTGGTGATGGTTGTTCCAAACCTAAAAGGAAATGGATATACGAAAGAAACAATTCGTATTGAATATGAGTGAGAACCTCTTCGTTGTGGCACATGTTTGGTATATGGTCACTCACTTGTTGATTGTCCAAAAGTTGCTCCTAAACGAGTGGTGAATAGAATGGATAAAGGCAAGGTTCAGACTTCGAGGGCCGATGATAAAGGTTTTTTTGAAGTGAAAAGAAATAAATCAGGTGGCAACAATGGAGGCAACAAAAACTTTAAACCATATTCGTTGAAGTTAATAAAACATGTTTATCGTCCTAAAGTAAAGCTGTAACATCCCGCTCCGATAAAGAGACCAAGAGTTACGTTATGGTGTCATATCAGAACATATAAACGTAAGCGGAAGACTTTATTAATTTAAAATACCAAGTCATGAAACAAAATGACCTCCAAAAGTATGAAAGAAATCTTCAAACGAAAGGGTCTTAAATATAAATCCAAAACAATAGGAAAACTAATAAGGGTTGGTCTTCTAGAAGCTTCCTACACTCAACACTCATATCCCAGGTTCCCGTTTAGCACCTGCCGCAGGAAAAGAAAACACGGCTGAGCTAACGTTCAGTGAACAGATATAATAACTATAACGGTAATAAGATAAAACAATGAATGAAACGGATCACAAGAATCTGCTAAACAAATGTCATACGAAATAATAAGCGATAATTAAGAATTAAGGATAACAAAGGAGTGCCCACGAGCTCGAAACAAAATTCTAAAGCATGCCACACGCTTAGACTACATAATCCAACACACATCGTATCATATCATATCATATAAAATTGTACATGGGAGCTGCAGACTCTAGATGTACCCTACAAAATCTGAAATGGGGTGTATTGCACACACATAACCATTCACCTGAACTAAACGGAACAAAGTGCCTAGGATGCATCCATACGCTCCCTGCAAAACAAAGTCATATCCATATACACAAGTACGATGACGAGTGTACACACATATATAATCTAATAATAATAATAATCAAATGCGCAAACAAAAGGGAACGACGTGGACTAATCACACCGCCACAGATAGTGTCATGACATTGGTGCATCAATGACATGGTCATGGTACCTCTATGACTAGATACAAATAGCTCGGGCAAGATTAAAGCAAAGATATAAATGAACAAGTTTCGAATAATCCAAATATGGAAACGAATCTAATAGCATATAACAAACAAGAACCAACAGATTCATACAAACGAATATTGAATCAAATGGATTGTCAACATCAAACGAGTCATGATTACGGATAGCAAATCAAAGAAATATCAAACTAATATCAAGTTGCCAAACAAATGAGAATGAAGTGTCCTTACTAAAAGGATGGAATATCTGTACCTTAACGAATAAGCAAAGGATAGAATGAAAACGAAGATAAAAGATCACAACCTCTTCACTGAATCTACAAGAACCCATGATTACATGTCATTATCTATCTTATTTTATAAGTTTTATCACTTGGTCTACAGTATATAGAGTTTAAGGTGAGCCTAATTAGAGGTTATCTAATTTTCATAATCTGTCCAGTTTTTAAAAGGTAAGTTTCCATACATAAATGACCCACAAAAACATCTTCTAAAATTACACCAAACATTACAGAGGTTCCTACATATGTCTAATACACCCATGATCATTGGTTTAATTTATATTCATGTTTAAGTATCTCTTTGACCCTTGTTACCCAAAACTGATCCTGAATTTGATCTGACATAACCTTTGAAAAGTTCACGCGTAAAAACCCAACTTAAACAATTCAAAAAATTCTGAAAAAAATCATGGATGTTGAAAATATCATGAAGATTTACCAAATAAAATTTTAAAGTCTAACTCCTTACGGTTTGAGAATTAAAAATCAAATACTACTACTGAATTTTCAGATAGAAATTCCAGATTCGACACTTAATCTTATAAAATCTAAAAATCGACCTTCCCGACATCCAATTAACATGAGGCTGGATTTTCCAGAACTAGACTCTTTGAATTTAACATTAGGCTTAAGAATCATGTTAAAACCAATTTTTATCATTAATATATACCCTGTTGAACATGACCTAAAATTCTGCCCAGAATTATTAACCATGAAAACCCTAATTAACACCCATCAAAACCAACCCTAGGGTTTCTAATCTTTTAGTTTTTAATAATAACACATTTAATGATCATCGTAGGGTTTCGTAACATGTAATTTAACCATTTTAATTAGATTAAACCCTTGAGAAATTGACAAAAACATAAACACATTATTTCTTACAATTTTTTAGGTTTTTATGAAAACTTTTGCATATGTAATCATGGAATACAAAGATGAAACAAGGAACATTGAATACTTACGAAGATTAAGATGGATACAAGAACAAGAATATCACACCAAGAACACCAAAGAATCAAGAACACAAATCTTGAATACTTCTACCGAATTCACCAACTTCTTCTTGCAAGTTCTAAGAATGATTACACAAGTTTTGGAGGATAAATTTTTAAGAGAGAATGATGAGGGAGAGGGATAGAAATCGGCTGAATATATAGAGAGGAGAGGGGGACAAAAAAATTCTATCCTTTTAGAAGATTACAAAAAATTTGGTCTAATCTCTTTACACTTATTACTTAGAATAAGATTTGTAAAAAGAAGACAAAACAATTTCTAAATATATAGGAGGGGGACAAAATATTTTTTTCTCATTTTTGAAGATTACACAATATTTGCTCAAAACCTTTTACTCTTATTTCTTAAAATAGATTTTATAAACAAAAAGAAAATTAAATAAACAAAATAACAAAATCAAAATATATTCCTAAGAGGGGGCCAGATTTATATATACAAATTAAGGAATTATATATTTTTTTTTGAAACCATATATCTTATATTATAACTTAATAATACACAATTAATTATAACCTAAGGTTTTAATTCCAAATACTTATTATTAAACTTTAGGTTATATTCAAAATTACCAATATGACATGAAATTCAAATTTTGGGTTTTACAAAAGTAATCGGCCGAAAGGACGAGTACCTCTGCAAAGATGACCACTCCTGTTGATACGAATAAAGCTTCGACATCAAGAAAAAAAGTAATGGCCTTTCGCATGACATCAATCTTTTTTCTCTAAGTAACTTGTTTGAGGCTTTACACGTTGAAATTTTGGTTATTGAGGAAGTAATAACGGCTAATGACCTGGAAAGGATTAATGACCTAGAAAGATAAATGATGAATAGGAAACTTATGCTTGTGGATGATGATGGTAAGCTGCTAAAAAAGGTTGACTATCCGGTTAATGCGGATAGCAAGGATGAGGTAGAACAAGTTGATAACGAAACTACAAATTTTATGGCATCAAAACAGTTAGGGAGTGGAAGTGGATATGGTACTAAGAGCTTGTTGGAACAATGGAAGGAAACAGCAGTGGATGATGACAACGACCCATATGATGATGATATATATGATGATCATGATAATTCTATTTGTGATAATTGGGATATCAAGGTCCGTGGTCAGAAGAAGAAGTTAATATTTGTTGTTTTTAGTCACTTGTAATCTAGTCATAGTTGTACCTTCCTTATGGAAGTAGTTTGCTTTGTTATGTTAGCCACCGCCTATATAACGGGCTAAGATGTGGGATCCATCCACATCTGTTGTACAGAATCATTTTTTAGAGTAATACATTTACCGGAGGAACTATTTATCTAAAAAAGACAACAAAGGCAAATTCAAACATTAAGAAAACAAGTTTGATCCTAACAAGAAGTCAAAATTGACTTGTTGGAAGTGTGGTAAAACTGGACACTTAGAAAAGGATTGTATAGGTGTCATGTATATATTTGAGGCTTACTTTGTACATGATGATGATGTTGTGTGGTGGGTTAAAATTTTGTGTTACTACCCATGTGTGCAAGGATAGATGTTGGTTCAACACTTACGAGTCACTGAATGATGGATCAATTATTCATACAAGAAATTAGTCAATAACCCTTGTGCATGAACCGGGAAGTATGGATTTAAGATTTAGTTCTAAAAAAATGTTTCTTTATCTAATGTTATGCATATACCACACATTAGAAAGAGTTAAGTTTCTAGTAGTGTTTTAAATAATTGTGGTTATAAACAAGTTATTGAATTTGATTAGTTTGTTTTGCCAAACATGAAATATTTGTTTGTTTTAGTTATCTATGCAACTAAATATATAGACTTAATATTTATTATGATAATGTTAATTCTGCCATTATGTTTACTCCTAATAAGAATAATTTAACTCTTTGACATGCTAAACTATGCTATGTGCACTTTAAAAGAATGTAAGATATGTCTAAAGATGTTTTAATTTTGATCCTTTGATATGAACAATGAAAAGTGTAATACTTGTATGTTGACTAAAATCACTAAGCAACCTTTCAAAAAATGTAAAACGTAAAACTCAAACTTTGAAGTTAATATATAGTGATATAAGTGATTTGCATGCAACTCCTACTTTGGGGAAAAAGAAATACTTTGTGATTTTTGTTGATGATGCTTCTAGGTTTTGTTATGCTTATTTATTACATACTAAGAATGAAGCATTAGATAAATTTAAAGGATATAAAATTTAAGTAGAATTGCAACAAGAAGCCTTAATAAAAAGACTTAAAATATATAGGGGAGGTGAATATATTGATGCATTATACTTCTAATTTATGGGTATTATGCATGAGACTATTGCTCCCTGAACTCCATAGGTGATAATGATGATAATAAAGAAGTCTATGAAAATTTGTGGTTTAGTAAACTGAGCTTCGAAAAGGTAAAAGAAATAGGATACCAAAATCATGTTGTACAATCAAATAGAAAAACACCAAAGACTTTTTGGTAGATTTTTTATTGTCGGCCTGAAATCATGTTGTACAACCAAATAGAAAAACAACGAAGCACATAAAATATCATAAATAAAGAAAAGGATTTTCTAGCTATTCATTGATGGGTTCAGAAAAATTGCATTTTTTTCTTTTGGTTTAATACGTACTAAAATTCTAACATTTAAATTTCTCAAAAAGTCTTTATTCCATTGACATGTGTGTATGCCTATAAATCATATACAACAATCTGTGCTACTTTTATATCTTAAAAAAGTGTTTGTGACAGAAAAATAGGTAAAGCTATTTTTACATTTGTATATGTATTGAAAGATATACAATAGGTTCATCTTTGTTTAACCAAAACGTATTGTATGCACGAAACATAATACTTATTTGAGTTTTTTAGTTTTTTATATTCTATAAATATTGACGCTTTTGATAACTCAACTTGAAGCTTTTAAATTCGATTGCGAAGCTAAAATTTTATATGTTTAAACACAAAGTATGACCCTGAATCCTAAGTATAGCTGACACACTCATGCAACTATAATCATAAAACATATACAATATCAACTGCATACCCAACAGTAAGAATATCAGCCTTCCAAAGTGGAGGTCAATGGTTCGAATATTATATAGAACAGATTTAATGAATCAATTCTCTTCATATGATTTCGATAATACTTTATAACATAACTTATCAAACAGAAAAAAATAAAAATTATACACATATTTAAAAAAATCATGTCTAAGCCTCGTGCGTGCACATGCATTAAAACTAGTGTTATATATAATATTTTACTTTACTGGAAATTTATTTGGGTGCGAAACTTTATTTATGTGTATTTTTATATGTTACTACGATAATATATGTTACATATTGTAGACTTTAAATTGTCATATATACTAAATAAACAAGCATGATTAACCGCGTGTTGCTGCGGGGCGTTAATTTTTCGCGCGTAGGTGCGGGCTAATATTTTTTTTTCTATTTTTTTTATTTTCTGCGGGTTTATTTTTTCAGCCTCATGTTTAATAGTTTGTTTTTCCCTTTATATGAGTTTATGTCCCGCGCGTTGTTGCGGGACGTTAAATATTTTTTTTTTTAACGGTCTCATGTTTAATAGTTTTTTTTATGGGCTTATGTGTTGGCCTTCATGTTTAAATAATCGATTTTGAACGAATATTGACTGAAAATGTGCCCGCGCGTTGCAACGGGCCAATCGATTTTGAGCAAATATTAAGTGGGAATGTGCCCGCGAATTTTTTTTATATTGCTTACTTGTATTCGCGCCGTAAATTTTCACTAAGTAAAAAAACACCAAATGGGCTGGCCCAAGTTGGGAGCCCAAAAGTTATTGTAGCAATCCGGTGGCAAAACGTCACCGTTTCAATTCCCTTATATGTAATATATATAAAGCCGTTGCAAAAACGACATTAGCTTGCGTCGTTTTGGTTGTGGGCTACCTTTAGCCTTTTTTCTTTGGTCCAAAAAATTGTTTAACGACTCAAATGTCACCAACACAAATTTTGGATCCTTCTATCTTTTCTAGTGTTTTCTTCAACACCTCACCGCCTAATTAAACCCATATCCTCCCACACGACACACACACTTTGATGACGTATAATATGGACACCAAGCTCATTGGGCTTAGTTCATAATATATGCATATGGGCCCAGGCCCAATACAACAAATAGACGGACCACTAAGCCCGACAGGGGTCACGCTCCGGATATGCCAAAGACGCACGTGAGTATCTCTAAAGCCGCACCCGTTGCATTTCCACAGACAAACGCTGACCGCGGAAGGATACTCACGTCTGTAGACACGATTGCACGTGGACCCTTGCCCGATAAGGGACCCACTCTGGCCACTAACAGTTACAAGCGAAATACTAAGAAGCCCTAATATTGGGTTTGCCTATAAATAGGGGTCATTTCTCACCCCAAAAGGAGGTACATTCTGTCTAATCACTATTACACATGCTCTGACATTTCTCTGACAAATATGTATACTTACTCTCACGCCGGAGCTTAATTGTGGGGTCCGCCCCACAATAAGGCTAGTTTACTCTCGTTTGTGCAGATCGCCCCTTTATCACTTGGATTAGTACAAGATCTATATCAAAACTCGCTTGCCGGCCTAGCCCATCAAGTGACCCAGACTCATATCCACCCCTACACGCTTTTTGTACTAACACACTTCTTAATCATTGACGTTGTATCGTGGTTTTTCATCAGGTGAAGCAGCTTTCATTTTCATTTTGGGTCAATTTAATTTCTCCTTTTTTAACAATAATTTGTGTTTCTTTTAAGGTTTATCGGTTGTTGGTAAACACGAACCCTAATTTTTTGAGGTCCCAATTAGTTTTTATGACAGGAGTAGCTTATTCTTGCTTTGATGATGCTTTTGAATAATCATGGTTAGTAGGTCGTCAGCCGCTTTCATGGTTAGGAAGAGCAAATATTGCACTTGATGTTGGTAGTGAATTAGAAGGTATATATTTGTGCTTCTGTTGGTTAAAATGTTTAAGTGAGTTTTTTATGGCTTTAATAATGAACTTCTCGTATCTTTTTATCTTTACAGAGGGGCATGTGAATGTGGTGTTTCTCGATTTAAGATTCGGATACGTTTAAGAGAATAGTGCGGGAGAACGAGATTCACAAAAGATTGGTAAGTCAGCTTCGTAAAAAAATTAGAATGTGTTTTGTTTGTTTTAAGTTAATACGTTTTATGATATACGTAATGGTCGTTGTTTTGTGGAATATGTGGGGTTAGGACTTTGGAAGTGCATAATCAAAAGGAGAGGACAATAATTTGGCTTCGTTTAATTGCAAGTTTCTCGACATTTTTGGTTGAGACAAAGTTGTATCACTCTTTGTAGACTTGCGTATGAACTGCGGCTTTTGGTTTTTTTAAAGTAGCATTTCTTAAATTGGTGCCTTGATCGTTTCAAACGAGAGCTACTTTAGCATTGCTTTACTTATGGATTGCTAATGTGATTATCGTTGTGCAACGCTGTCGGAAGCTCGCAACCCGAACCTGAAGTCAGCTATGTCAGTTCAGAAGGCAACCACAATACCTTAATGTATGTAGGTAATAGCGTATGTATACTATATGCTTCTTATTTGTTTAGTTTTTCCTTTGGGATTTCTATAGGAATGGGTGTTTTTTCTCAATGGAAATTAAGATTCTGAAAGTATGAAAATGATGAGAATTTAGATAATATTAGGATTGCCAAAGGGTACAGTTAAATGGTACTACTTTTATACCTTTTGATTAATCTTTATTTCAAGTTCACATAATATGAGTACTTATTATATCTTAAAAGTACAATTATAGTATTAGTTGTACTCGAAAACTATAGACGTGGTAATCTGATATGCTTTGTCGTCTTATTATAGATATAGGATGTTTATGTAGTTTTGTTATATCATTCGGGTAGACTGCGTAGCTTACCGTCGGATGGTGGAATTGGGTGTGTGTCATTCAACAATTTTAGTCTTTCAAGACGACTTCATTTTGCAATGCTATCAATCTTAGAACCACCTTTTTCTCTTCCAAAAGCGTCATCAAGTTGACCTTAGAACTATCCTATTTGTTGTTTCTTAAGTCAAGTGTACGTGTTTAGGGTGTCGAATGTGGCTTTGACTACTTTGGTTAACTTTAGGATCCAAAGTCATACACTAACGTTAATTGAGACAAAAAGATCACATTAAATACCTCCTACGGAAGTAAAAAGTATTGAGTAAGGAACTCGGTTAATAAGCAGAGCATCAGCCATAGGAAGCTTTATGCCAGGGTCCAACCTCAAAGAAAATATAAAATTCAATCAAGTGTTAGTACTCTTAATTTGTGATGCCAGATAGTACAGCCTGTGTGATCAGACTTCCACCAGTCACTAATGAGTGCATTAATTTCATCGACGGGTTCTAGCCATAGAACAAAAGTGGCAGCACTGAAGAAAAGGAAGAGGAAGGGGAGAGAAGGACGAAAAGAAGTAAAAGGAGTAGAACGATGGATTGCACTCACTTGCTGTAAGTTAATTGTGCAAGTTCTTTTATGTGTCGTATAAGATACAAGATCAATGATCGTCATGAATGTCTTGAATTCATGCGTTCTTTTCTTAAAACTAGAATACATAAATTCTGCATATCTGATTCAAAATAAGCACTACTATTAAAGCTAAATACCTCTCGGGACTAACTTAGCCTCGCCGCAGCGCGCGGGCAATATGCCCACTCATTTATATCAAAATAGTCTAAACTTGATTTTAGTATTTTATTTCAATAATGCATGCGCTCATATCTTTAGAATGTGTTATTAAATATTTTCAGTTATTGTGTAATGTTACATGTATCCAAACGAGGGGGTTTGCTCGCGCCCCGCTGTGGGGCGTTTGCAACCCCCTCTACTCTACGAGACGATTAGCGGGCATTATTTTAGGTTGACTCATCATTTTGGGTTGCCTGAAGTGGGTCCGGAGGTGATTGTCGTTGTCTTTGACACATAGCAAGAGAGGGTATCCAAAAAGTTTAAGCACATAACACAGCGTTCTTTCAAAGAAAGCTAACCATCACATACTAACTTCTATTACAACTAATAAATGTTACTCAAATGTACACTAAAGTTTTAGTTGGTAGTGAAGGTTAAATCAGGTTTGTGCCATCATCGTATTCAAAGCTTGCTGAACGCAAGTTGGAGACTGTCAAAGATGCAACATGTGGGCAGCTTGCTTCTGGTCTTGCCTGTTGATCCTCCTCCTGACATACAAAATTCAAACATGGTACAACACTTTTTGTCCCTGGGGTGTCAACCGTTGGCGGCGATGGTTCTCTAAACATAAATCTCCATTCCTTAATTTTCAAATGGTCAAGTACAAATAAGTCTAGATAATTCAACAGACAAAACAAATTCAAAAAAATTTCAAGAACCAAACTTATTTCTGCTTAAAGTATCAATCAACTTAAATAAGTCTTCATCCGAACCTTATTAGATTTAGAATTTGACATTTTCAAAATCCAACATCGGCTAAAGATTTGATATCCGCCTTTTCAAGTACAAATAACTAACAAAACTGCCATAACAGATTAAGTTTAGATAATTCATAGGGGATGGTTGTTTCGGCTTATATAGTTGTCTTATGGCTCATGTGATTTTCAGCTAAAGTTTCATAAGCTCATCTTTTGTGGCTTATTTTGAAACTTTTCGGCTTATATAAGCTTATCATGTCATAATAAGCTTATGTAACCCGGAAATTTTAAAAATGAGCCACAAAGAGTGAGCTTATGAAACATAAGCCGAAAATCACATAAGCCGTAAGCCTACTGGCTTATGTGGTTTTCGGCATAAGTTTCATAAACTCAATTTTTTGGCTTAATTTTTGTGCAATAAGAATATAAATGAATCAAAATAAAAACCCATAAAGTGGCATATATAGTTTTGTCGAATTTGATTCAACAGAAGCAAAAAAACGCGTAGGTAAAGAAAAATAGCAAAGACAGCACATAAATACTCAAATAGCAAGAGAATGAGTTTCGGTTGAAAATTACCTGCTCACAAAGTGCTCCTAATCTTCCAAGAGCAAGTCTTCAATCATCTCTAGTGATACCAATTTTGTGACCTTCACGATCTGAGATCTTGGTGACTTATGAACTTCTTTAGCAACCATAGCGATTTCCCTTGATAAATCTATTGCACTTGGTCCATTCCCAGTCACAACTATTTTCTGATCAATTTAATTCACATATATGATATTAACTTTACTTAATTAGCGAAAAAAATTTGATAGATCACGTTATTTATATCTAACCTGGTCTCGAAATGGTTCAGGAATACGACAGTTGTGACTATGCATTTTTCCAATGGAAATATAATTTCCTGTAAACGGCAACAAACATTATGTATAGCAAATAAAACGCACAAATAAGTGCATATTAGAATGAAGTAAAAGCAACACTTTAGAGCGACACCATTCCAAGATCAAACCACAATTCCTCCCCTTGGGCGGGTCTGAACACAAACAGATATTAAATTCATGGAAAGAGCATCAATTATAGCACAAACCTATTTCGTTGCTGCAATTTCTCTTGGAGCAGGATAAAACTACTCTGATAATCAGCCCGATTCAGCCCGCAGCCCACCTTTCGAGTTAAAATTCAAAAGAATCCCATATAAGTTTATGTGTGAAAGTCAATTGCTCTAGACAGATCATCCAATTCTACGATAATTGCAAACAAGTCATTTACCAGCCGTCATGAAGTTCTAGTTCTGATCATAATGTAGCTTGATTATTAGCTTCCAGCATTTCCTGTAACCTTGATGGACAAAACGTTATTGTCAATGTAAGATTTCTAATTGTGAGTGTTTTATTAATAAAAAGTTAACTTATGCAAAATGAGTTTAGACTTTAAAGCATACATTGCTATTTCAAACAAAACATCCATTCATAATAATTTTCTATACATCTAAAATATGTTGTCATTTCTATACTAACTAGTGGGTATCACTGGGTAGATCCCTCCGGTTCTGGCTGGATCATGGGATTTGAATACCTATGCCTAACCACCTTATAACTCCATAAATTTAAGTACATGGTCGGTCTTTTGGGTATTCCATCACAATCCTTCAAAGCCATTGAAAATTTCAATCAAAGTGTTTGATATAAATATCAAAAGGTTTACACTTTGAGAGTTTTTCATCATTACTAAAAGCTCCCCCCTTAACATGTGCATTGTAATCATAGTACATGCTAAGTATAGAGTGCATTACGTCCATTTTATATGATCACATTTCGATACAAGTTAGGTTCAGTTTAATCACATTTTCTCCCTTTATCCAAAATGTTAATCCCTTGATATTTTAGATATCAATTGATTAAACGTTCGGGGACAAAATATTACATAATAACAATTAGGAACATTTTAATGCTCCCCCTTAATTTTTGAGGGTATATAAGACAGTGCTGAGTAGAATAATTTGAAAATTTTTGAATTTACTAAGAAATTCTTGAAAATTTTGTACTCGAGCACTCCTTATTATCACCATTAAGTCTCCACTACATACATACAAACTCACAAGTTATTATTATGTATGAGGTTTGACCTGAATGATGAGAACATCATATGATAGAATCATATGGTTCTTTTGTAGCAGCCATAGTACTTCCCCGCAGTCTCTCATAAGAAGTTGTCTTGGCTTCCCCCTAAATCGGCAATCCTTCTTTGAGTAGATTTAAAACTTTCTTGCAAGCCGCCTCAAGCAGTCTTGATGTAAAAAGCCCAAATATCCGAAGTACACAATTAGTTCGAAACCGTAACACCAAAGTCAATTAAGTCTCGGATGTCCGTATTTCTCCTTACATGATAGTGATGATATAAATTGAAACATCAAATTCAACTAAGTCCTGGATGTCATAATTATTCCCTCGAAATGAAAATACCTAAGTCAACTGAGTCCCAAATGTACTCATTTCTTTTTGCAGAATACTGACTAATCTTAAGGAATCATCATACTTATCAAACCTATGTGTACCTCTTTTATCAAATATTTCTACTCCTTTTTAAAATTAAGCTTAGAAATTAACCGGTTGGGTAAAACATTAAATGAATCAAAAAGAATTCTTCTCACATTTTAAATAATTATTCTCCCAACACTCCCCCCTAGGGACTCAAATGATGCATACTGACTAATGACGAGATGTCTCTTCCACCATGTGATTGAAATAGTGCACCCGAAAGAAACAAAGAAAGGCCTAAAATTTAAAGAAGACGACTTTAAAAGAAGGCCATGGACTCTATCAAGTATACATCTACTCCTTCCCCCTTGTTGGTTTTGACACCTCGGAATCAGCAAAACCTTGTACACACATATACTTGAGATCGTGTTTAAGGTATAACTAAGCTTAGATCTATCCCGTGATAATCAACTTCAAGGCTTTTAAAACTATGAAAGTATTTCCAAGCATTCCTAAGTCTTTTACAAACTATGAGGTGTTGGCAATATTAATCGAATGTAGTTTAAAGCTTAAATTCACTAAGTCTCAACTTGCAAATAAGTCCATAAAGTTTTAAACAAATGACATCTAAAGCTCTTATAGTTAATATAAATTAACTCCCCTTGAAATTGTGATCCGTCATTATCAAGAACTTTATCTGTTTATTTTGTGACTTATTTTGAAAGACCATTTTAAAAGATTATTGGATGACACATTCTCCCCCTTAAATGATGACCCGTTTTCTATTTAAAGAGTTATTGTCATTGTTTGAGTGGTCGAATTGTCTTTGAAAACCTTTTTGTGATTACTGAAAACACTGACTCATTGTGAAGACAACTTTTTTACCAATAAAAATAAGATTTCTCTTATTTTGACAAAGAAATGCACTAACATGTACATTAATTTGTATATAGGAAGCACGGTTTGTGTTACAAAGTAAACACAAGCCTTTGCATGGTCATAAAGTAAACCATGCCCAAGAATAAATTCTCATTGAGAGGTCAAGTTTTCTTTTTAAAATATTTGCCTTTAAGATGATGACCGGGTTGTTATTTGAAATAATAGCAAGCCATTTTTGGCATGTTTGAAAACATTTGGAACTTCTGCTTAAACTTCATTTACAGCCTCGTATCATTATTGAATGTGTGACAAACCGTCAATTTTTGGAACTTTAAATAATTATTTTACCTTTTGACTTTTTGGATTTGACTTAACTTTTGACCGTTTGACCTTTTATCGTCATATAAAAACAATTACCGCGTAACTAATAATTTTCGGGACTTAATTTAATAATAAATCATAATTATTACTACATAATTCTCATTTATAAATTTTTTATTTTCTTTCAAATTTATTTGGCTAAACAAGAACAACGCGTATCGACACAATACCAATTATTTTAAATTTAATTATCAAAATTTATTTAATAAAAATATTTAATAAATTAATTATCATTTTATTTAAAAACGTTTATTATTAACGTGAATATTCGAATTAACGTTTTATTTTACGAACAAATTATACCGGTGTCTAATGATATATAAGACATACATATATAAGCATGCAAGTTTATCTAAGCATGCATCAACGCAATAATCAACAAGATTATTGTGTAAGACTTATGACATCTAAACCTTATTTGTCATACATCAACCTATGTAGGATCCCGTTAACACTTCACTTCATACAATCGATCACGAAATCGAACTAGAAAGGAGAAAGAAAGAGTTGTTCTAGAGAGAGAGTTTAGAGAGAGAGATGAGAGAAAAGAGAAAAGATATTTCTTAGATATTTTGAACAACTAACTTTTCCAAGTGGAAAAGTTCCTTATATACCCCGATACTTAAAAGTGACGCGCGAGATATTTAACTAGGACCCGGGCTCGGGTTTTGCTTGGGATTAAACCCAAAACATATACAATATTAGATTATCTATCGAGCCCGATTCCCGATATTATCCTATTACAACATTAACTAATTAAAGACCGAAGCTCCATCGTAGAGTGACCGAACTTCCTTGTTCGACTCAATAAATTGAGGCTAACAATCTCCCCCGAAGTGAGGTCTTGAACACGGGAACGAGCTTCCTTTATTGACTCAATAAAATTGAGGCTAACAATCTCCCCCGAAGTGAGTTCATTGATGACACTCCTTCATGAGATCAGTGAGATTGCTTTTGTCGTTTAAGCTCGAGTGTTCTTGGTCTTTCTCTTTGTTATTTGTTGTAGGCTTGTTCCTTCATGCTTTGCGATCTTGACTTTGAGCCTTTGTCATTGTCTTTATCGTCTTTGCCATCTTGCGATCTTATGTCTTTGACCAACATGCTCATACTTTTGCATTATCTTGAAAGCTTCATATCTGAGTTTTGGGAAAGTCTTTGTCTTTAAATCTTGAGTTTCTAGATAGTATGTCTTGTAGATGAGCATTTAATAGGATTGAGGTTAAACATTACCACGTTGACATGCAGGTTTACGTTAATGATAAGACGAGAATTGATTGAAAAACAATGACGTGTAATCGTTTTAAAGAGTTTTTTGTAACACATCGAGAGTGTCATGTTTTTATCAAAATTCATCAACCGTCAATTCATTTACTGGACCAAATCGATATCCAGTTGTCACAAGTTTGATTCATATAGAATCTCGCAAGTCACCTACCAAGAGCTTGTTTGATGCTGGCTCAAGCAGGATTTCCATCTTCATTGTGAATACATTAGTATCACTCGAATGTTCTGGCAAATATCACAAGGATATTGCGTAGGACTCTTGTTAACAGCTTGTGAACTTGATGATGTTCAACAAGTGTTTGAAATGGAATGTGTCCTAACGAGATTTTTATTGATCTCTTGGCTCTAGACTCGATTAGTGCATTTTGGTTTTAGTACTCGGAGGCTGGAGCATATTGCCACCTATTCAATATCAACAATCTCGGAGTGAGATGTCAATAGATAACGTGTGTATCTCCGTGACAAATGAGACAAGTTTCTGTTGAGAGAAACCCGAATGGCTGGGAAGGGTTGTGCATTGCATCACTGGGTCCATGATGTCGTTTTCAATGTCAGCAATCAACTTGTGATTCAGACAGCATATGTATTGACCCGGTTTCTGCCTTAAGTTGTGTGGAGGGCTTCTTTCTTTAGACCCTTTATCCATACATTTCTTTTTCATTCTTCAACGCCTTCAATGCTTACCAAGACGTCATTACTAACACCTTGTTGTGATTGTTCCAGTGTTAACTCAATCTTAGTCGGCATTATTCCCATATACATTCATCTCCAATCATACCTAAGGACTGCTATTTCTAACTTTGGATTATCCTTGGGTAGATCCTCCGTTATGGTGGATGCTAGGATTGCATTCTAACATACCACCTTATGACTTCAGATTCGTCGTGAAATTAAGATGTTGTTGGGTATAAGATCGAACCATAAAACCTTTTCTTCAGCACATTAAGTCGAATAGATCATATTTTAATTACATTTTCTCCCCTTATTTTAAATAATAAACACTTAGTTTTTGAAATACCTTGTGATTAAAATATGTATTGAAAAATTCTGTGGGAGAATATATGGTCTGCATGATGGTTTGGAATCATTTTTGTTAATGTTTTGTAGTACATATGTTTGGTCGTTGATCGATGTTTCAAGAACATTAAAAGTTTGTTTTCAGTAATACTCCCCCTCCATTAAATTGGAACCAATTGAGAAATTGTTGTCTTTTGAAAACATTGTGGAGGGATGGAGTGTTGATCCACACATTTTGAAAGGATTATGATTTGTCATCGAGAAATTTAGAAAACTTGTTTTAACTGTTGAAAAAACCAGTATGTTAGAGGACTTCTCTTCTAACGGTAAACGGTAAGCGCAACTGAATCGTACATTTCCTTTTTCTTTGTGCTAAAAACATTGATTGTCTTTTTTGAACAGCTCAAGACCGAGAAATGTTAATTTTCTCGTTGTGGGGATAAGTTTTAAACCTTCCTTTTTTGATGTCCGGGTTATGTATCGCATCTTGCCACATAAGCACTTTAGAAAATTTGAAAGGACATGTTTTGAAATATTTAAAACTCTCGACTCAAAACTTCATTTACACACCCGTGTCAATGTTAATCGACATTTCTAAGCACGTAAATGTTATCGATTCCAAGAGACATGTCGAGAAGATTCTTTTTGGAAATTTTCTATTTTTCTGATTTTGTATTTATTTACCTGTTGTCCTCAGCATTGCTATTTGATGGTGGAATAGTAATTCCAACTCTTGTCGTGATGTAGCTGTCTTGTTTGCTTAAGGAACAACTTTTGGAACCAGCTTTGAACTTGACTGTTCATTGCTGTGGTCTTGAATTCCGAGTTCTGAACGGTTATGATCAGGAGTCATTAGACATTGATGACCGAGGCTTGAACTGCGTTGTTCAAACGTCATTGCCATGAAGACCGAGGCTTGATCTGCTGCGATCAAACGTCTTTTGAACATTGAGGAACGGGGCCTGAAGTGTTATTTTCAGCAGACGCCATTTGTCGTTGTGGTGCGAGGTCTGAACTGTTGTGATCAGACATCATTTAAACTTTGAGGAACGGGGCCTGAAGTGTTATTTTCAGCAGACACCATTTGTCGATCATCAGATCAAAATTCCTTGAAGCCTTGTTTTCTGAGATATCTGTCTTTTCTGCAACCAAACTCTGAGTCCTTCCTCTGTAGGATTGAACGATGTACCTGTACTTAAGAGAGTACATGCACTGACATTAAGAGCTTGTTTGCTTTCACATTGGTTAGTGATATCTGCATTTGAACCATTTGGGGGTTCACTTTCAACCTTTGTTGTGCTAGAGGCGAATGTCTTTCCTGTTGGAACCCATCTAAGACAAACAGTCTTGAGAATTCTACCCGTTGGTTGCCACCTAAGACAAGATCTAGGACTTGTTGTTTTCTCATGCACAGTGGTAGTCTTTTTGATTGAGTGTTTGTACTCATGCTGCATCATGAGGTCGCTGCTGATATCTCGAGGCGTCTCTTTTGGTTTCGTTGCAACCCTTATTTGCTCTACGGGTTTGTTTCTGTTTGTTGTCTTATTGGATGGAACCTTAGCACGCGAGTTGACTTCTTTTAGGAATTTTATTACACAAGCGTCATGATTGGCATTAAAGACACATTTCTGACACGTCGAGCAAACAAAATGTTTGGAGTCAGAAAAATTTCTAGGGATCCTAGAGTGTTCATGTGTCTTTTTCTTAGCTTCCTCTAGGTAGTGATTATGAACAATGTCGTTTGAGCTATACCTAGATGAGCTTGGTGCAATCATGTGATGAGGTTTTGCAGGGGCAGATTCTCTTCTCTTAGGCAGATAATGTGTAGTGATGGTTGGACAAGTCGTTATTCATCAACTTGGGAGGCAAACCGTGGTTTTGAAATTTTAGGTCGTTCAGACTTAAACGCAGTCGGTTGTCTAACAACGGATTGGTTTTTGAGTGGTTGTCCAACCGGTTTTCCCAAGATTGATGGCTTTGCAAACTTAGTATTCACACTATTTCCTGTTAGTTTCCTTAACTCATTTTTTAATGCTGCAATTGCAAACCCCTTTTTCTGAATCTGAGCTAGTACATCAGCATTTTCATTAGACTTTTTGTTCAGTTGTGCCATTAAAGAGTCATTCTGGTCTTTGGTCTGAACTCGTGTCCTTTTGATAGAATCAAAAAGATCTTTGTAAGTCTGTTTCAAGTGCTCTTTTTCTTTATGTAACTGCTCATTCTCTGCGAGTAATTTAGCCACACTATGTTCCAATTCGATGTTTATTGTTTCAATTACATCGATGTCATGTTTAACCTTGGCTTCATTACTTTTTACTTTCGAAAATTAACCATGTTGCCCTTCTTTTAAAGCTTGATTTTGATATTTAAGTTCAAGATTAACACAATGTGCTTCCATTCTTGAAAAATCTTTTTGAAATTGGGCAACAGTCTTTTTGAGACGAATATTTTCAAATTCGAGGGATTGATTTGAGAGTTCAGTTGTATGGTTATCAGTTAAATGAGCAGGCAAAGGACATGTGTCATGACATTGTTCAGCATTCTGGTCAACCTCTCCTTCATTATTGAATTCAGGTTGCTCAGTATGCTGTTGTCCTGTAGCAAAGATATTGATTTCAGCAGTCGTTTGTACCTCAGCCATTGGCTCTTCATTATATATGGGTCTGATATCTGCATCATCAACATGTGCATCATTCCCTGATCTGCTGCTTGTATCCTGCTCTTGTGATTCTGTCCCATTGCTTTCAATGATAACTAAACTAGCATCCAATGCTTTACTCGAATCAACCTTTTCCTCTGTCGTCTGCATCAGTCTTTCATTCACCCTGCTGTCATACTCCATTTTATGCAGCGCTCTTTTCTCAATTGACTTTTTAACATAATCCATGTTTTGGATCAGTGTATCACGGAATTCTGGAATATCGAGTCGAGTGTATTCTAGAAAGTAGTTTCGTGTCATTATAATATATTCATCATTCAAATAAATCTTTGACTTGATGAACATCTGAAACTGTGTGTCGAGAACTTTAAAAGAAGCCATGGATCCAATCTCTTAAAATTCGTTGTTATCAAGTTGCTTTTGAAGTTGATCCATGTTTAGGAACATCGTGCCTGTGAAAGTCTCTAGATCTTGACAAAAAAGTGTCGTAAATGCGCGTTTGAATCCATCCTCGGTTCGACTTCCTTTTAAGTCGTTGTTTGAAAGACACTTGAGGTGTGAATGAAGTTGTTGAAAAGATACCATGCAACTTTCCTTTGATTTGTCTTGAATTAGTTGCATTTGTTGTTCTTCTGATTCCGGACACGAAGATAAGGTATCTTTCTTTTCCATTTTATCGTGAGATGAAGTGTAAAAGATTTGTTGGATCTTAAGTGGATATGATGTGATTAAAGTTGTGGTCTTGTAAGCAGGTCACTTTCATGGGATTTTACACGTCTATGATTAAAACCGATAAATGAATTAACGAGATTTTACAAAATCAATAGAAAACCGTGAATGATTTGATTCGGAATCAGCGGCCAATGATTTAATTGTCTAAAAACAGATAATTTTCTGGCTAGGGTTAAAGCTGTTTGTTTAAATAGGCTCACCAAACTGAAACGGGCCTAAAAATACAGATGGGCCGTGAGCTAGAACAAAAACAAGTCTAACACAAATTCCAAAAAACTGAAAAATGTCAATAAATCATAGTAAACGAGCTTTTTGGGCCTTAAGAAATCCTTAACCAGCTAAAGGGTGGTTACAGCGTGATCCGTCTCGTTTTTCTCTTCGATTTGAGAGGTCACGGGCCTGAAACGGACTTACGGATCAAAAGTTATGGCTGTTTTACTGAAACCCTTTTCTTCACACAAAAAATTCTTAGTAAACCGCTGCCAATTAGTAACTCGCTGTTTGATAACTCGCCGTTTAGCAACTCGCCGTTTAGCAACTCGCCGTTTAGCAACTCGCCGTTTAGCAACTCGCCGTTTAGCAACTCGCCGTTTAGCAACTCGCCGTTTAGCAACTCGCTGTTTTCCTGTACTCACTCGCCGCCAATAATAAAAGCAACTCGCCACCTAAACACCAACTCGCCACTTAATATTTATGCCAACTCGCCGTTTACCTTTTTGTATCAAACCGCGCCATCATTTTTCTTTTAGTAAAACAAATACATTAACCTTTATCATCACTAAGTCCATTTGTTTTAAAATATTATATTTGCTTCCTTATTAACGCAACCATTTCCAGCAATCACTAATACACAACTTTTAGTTGTTTATTCAAACTTTTTAAAAAGAAATGATTTTAAAAAACAAACCGCCACCATGAATCATGAACAAGCCGAATTTTAAAAAACTTCAAATCTGATTTAATAAGCTATGATACTTGTAAACCTGTGGTCAATAGATCATGAATCACAAGTTACTTGTTTTAGCTTGTGATTCTTCGAATACAAAACCAATTCGCCACTTAGAACACAATTAAGCCGAATTGAATAAGCTGCAAAATCATCAATTTAAGCTTTAAAAATACTATGTGTGTATATCAAGTTTAAACACACCTTAACTCGTATTTCTTTGAGAATCATCCAAAATTAGGCAACTCTCCATGAAGAACACCAAATAAATTCGAATCTTTTAAGCTAGATTTGAAACTTGAGGCTTATAAATCTCTTGTAGGAGCACCAATACTTCTTCCTTAGCATTTATAGCATGAATAACCACAAGATTAACCAACAAAGTAAGCCCAAATAATATGTTTGAGCCGTGGACTTTTCTAAGCAAAATAAGCCACAAAATTTGCTAATCAACCACAAGAATCAAACACAAATCCACCCTTTGCTCTGATACCAATTGTAGGATCCCGTAATCACTTCATAACATACATCATATAAGAATCAAACTAGAGAATTAGAGAGAGAGATGAGTTGTTTTGTAGAGAGAGAAAGAAGAGAGAGAGATGAGAGAAAATAGGAAAGTGGAATTATTTAAAATGAAACAACTAACTTTTCCAAAGAGGAAAAGTTACTTATATACCCCGACACATTAAGTGACGTTCGGGATATTTGACTAGGACCCGGGCTCGAGTTTTGCTTGGGATTAAACCTAAAACATATACAATATTAGATTAACTATCGAGCCCGATTCTCGATGCTTTCCTATTACAACGTTAACTAATTAAATGACCGAGACTCGTACACGTAATGAACGAACTTCCTGTTCGGCTTAATATTTTAAGGCTGACAGCCATAATTCAAGAAAGAGTGTTAGAAGGACAGAACGAGTTGCCAGAAAGTGCACTTACCCAGACTTCATGAAGTGCCAACCTCTAAATTTCAAAGGCATGGAAGGAGTTGTCAAATTGATTCCATGGTTTGAGAAAATGGAAATTGTGTTCAGTATAAGCAACTGCTCTGTGGAAAACCAAATTAATTTTGCCACTTGTACTCTTCTTGCGGGAGCGCTAACATGGTGGAACTCCTACATTAGGACTGTTGGTCATGATGTTGTGTATGCAATGACTTAGACAGACCTGAAAAAGAAGATGACTGACAAGTATTGCCCAAGGGGCAAGATTAAGAAGCTCGAGGCTGAGTTGTGGAATTTGAAGGTGAAAGGTACTGACGTGATAGGTTACAACCAACATTTTCAGGAACTAGCATTGTTGTGTGTTAGAATGTTTCCTGAAGAATCGGACAAGATTGAGAGATATCTAGGTGGTTTGCCCGACATGATCCACGGAAGTATAGTAGCATCAAGGCCTATGACAATGCAAGAGGCGATTGAAATATCAACTGAACTGATAGATAAGAAAATCCATACTTTTGCTGAACGACAAAGTGAAAACAAAAGAAAGCCAGATGATAACCAACAACAACAACAACAAAACAAGAGGCAGAACACTGGCCGGACCTACACAGCAGGATCTGGTGAGAAGAAACCTTACGGAGGATCTAAACCTCTGTGCTCAAAATGCAACTATCACCATGACGGACAATGTGCTCCAAAATGCCACAAGTGCAACCGAGTTGGCCATCTGGCTCGTGACTGTAGGAGTACTGCAAATGCTAATGCTAGTAACAATCAGAGGGGCACTAGGGTAGGTCAAAAACCTACTTGCTATGAATGTGGAGCCCAGGGACATTTCAAGAGGGATTGTCCAAAGCTGAAAAACAACAACTATAACACCCTGTGTTTTAGGGTCATTGTACGTCGTCAATAAATTCACTATTTATTTTTAGTAATGTACGCGTTTGCTTTTAAATTGAAATCGTTAAGTTAAATCGCGTAAGCTAAAAATTATCGTTCAATATAAACGGGCATCAAACAATTAAATGTTTATATCAAGCAAGTGTTAAGTAATTATTTTGAGGATAATTATTAACTTTGATCATGTTATTTTTATTGGTTGCGTAAAGTGTTTATGTTTTGTGATAAAATACGTTTAGCCATACCCGGAACCACCAAAACTTTTCTACGCTTCAACAAATACCCACAATTATACCCAATACTCAAAATTTACAAAATATCATCACATATATACATATAGGGCCGGTATCATAAGGATAGAAACCAAGATATTTTCTAATAAACACCTTCCTTGAAATCATGGGATGATCTCATTCTTAGGGAACCAATAGCTTTTTCTTACTAACTCTAATAGTGAAATAGACCAAAGACTTCCTAGAAATCCTCCTAATGTCTTATGACTCATACATAGTATACTTGACTAGTCTTGGGATATATAAGGTACCAACTAGTGTAAGTAAACATACACACTTATCATTTACATCACAAAAACCTCTCGTTCTCTCTTCCTTATGCTCTAGGCCACGGCTCAACCTCAAAACCCTTACACAATCCATACCAAATTTATTTACCACATTTCCAAGCATTCCTACAACATATCTAAGATATACCAAGGTGTTTAGAATGTTTGATTTGGGGTTTACAAGTGTTAAGCAAAGGAAAAGCAAGATTAGGGTTTCTTTGGGATTTAGGGTTTTCAAGTGTTGAAAGCTAGGGCTTGTTTGCTAAACAAGGGTTTAGATCTTGTTGTTCATCACCACACTTCATATTAAGGTTACCTAAAAACCTTAATCTCTTAACATTCATGATTTTATGCGTATATAATGTTTGTTTAGTTATTCACCATCTAGGAAACTTATTTACTTGTAAAAATGGATTTTTACACTTGTTTATGTTTTGGTACACTTTTACATATACATATGGATGTTAATATCATGTTATAATGGATGTATAAGTATTTTACATGTGTGGTTTATGTATAAAAAGTATATATAAACTAGTTTCCTAAAAAGTATACTTATTAAAGATTATGGACAAATAGGTGTTTAGACACATGGATCTTGTGATTCTTGGACAATATTTGGACAAATGATGAATTAGGGACCATAAGTACATAAGACACATGGATCTTATATTTTTATCAAATAATACATCTCATGAGATTCCAAAAAGGTAAGAAACTCGAAAAACCGATTTATAACGAAGGAGATACGTAATATACAAGTTACGGGATAATAAACCGTTTATAAAAGAAATTTTATAAAAACTCTTTAAGATTCACTTCTGATATATACAAATGATTATTTTTCTTAGATAATACATATTTTTAGGATTCCAAAACATTAAGAATCGTAATTTTAAGATCAATAACGAAGGAGTTATGAATTACGCAAGTTTACGATAATAAATACTTTTATAAAAGTTATTGTTCACATCAGATATATATATTTTAAAAACATCATTAATTTGATAGAACTTTTAATTATGAAGACGTACTCGAAAGAATCACTAAAAACGGAGTTAAAACGAATAAAATATGACATTTATGAGTTTACGATGACAAATTTTATAATTTTTTTTTATAAAAGTATATGGACAGTAAAAACTACTGTTCACCAGAGTACTCAAATATTGAAAATGTAATATTTTGATACATCGTCTTAATACGAAAGCGTGGATGTAAGAAACATACCAAACGGACTTAAAACGGGAAAATTACGTCGATTTTACTAATGAAATATTTATAAACGTTTTAACTTTATAAATATGATTTCATAAACGCAATTAGATGGTGATGTAGCTATGTATAATCGTATATGGTATTAGTTAATCAAAGTTCTTAGTACTTATACGACCTATAATTAATTAGGTTGCATTCGACGTTTATCTAATGCATTTTCTGTTATATACTTGATATTCATTTACTCGAGGTGAGTTCATAGCCCCACGTTTTACTTTTATAATGATTTACAAGTTTTGGGGTGAG